>JALHLI010000049.1:10000-315000 GCA_023349425.1 Anthopleura sola
ACGTATTGTATAGTATGGTGACGTATTGCATAGTATGGTGACGTAGAGTGACGTGGAGTGACGTATAGTGACGTATAGTGATGTATTGTTTAATAAAGTGACGTATGGTGACGTAGAGTGACGTATGGTGACGTATGGTGGCGTATTGTTTAGTATAGTGACGTAGAGTGACTTGTTGTAGAGTACAGTATAGTATAGTATTGTATGGTAAGGTACAGTATAGTAGAGTATTGTATGGTAAGGTACTGTATAGTAGGGTACGGTAAATTACAGTATCTATGGTAAGGTACAGTAGAGTACAGTAGAGTACAGTAAGGTACAGTACAGTAGAGTACAGTAGATCGAGTACAGTATCTATGGTAAGGTACTGTCGTCGATGGGCACTGCATTGCAAGAAGGAGAGCGATGCAGACCATCAGTGACGCTGGTGTATATGGATATTGTTGTCGAGATGGATGTTGCTCTATAAATATGATACAATACATGTATCGATGTTGTAGAGTGTTGTTCTATATTTTATTGTATTATATTGTATGGTATTGTTACTTGAACGTGGATTTAAGACCTTGTTGTACAGGGACACGAAAGAGGTTCACCCACGAAGTACCTGCACGAACGAGTGCACACATATGGACTGAAAAGTCTGCTCGAAATAACCCCCGTCCACAAACCTGTGCAATAAAAAAGACCCCTTCCACAAACCTGTGCAATAAAAAAGACCCCCTCCACTGAC
The DNA here is from genome assembly GCA_023349425.1 of Anthopleura sola. NCBI lineage: Eukaryota > Metazoa > Cnidaria > Anthozoa > Actiniaria > Actiniidae > Anthopleura > Anthopleura sola. Next base: position 10,734 of record JALHLI010000049.1, read on the forward strand.
CTGTGCGATATCTATGGAAGAAAACCCCTCCACTGACCTGTGCAATAGATAGGGAACAACCCTCGGCCACTGACCTGTGCAATAACAAAAAAAAAACCGACACTGGCCTGTGCAAGAAAAAAGGGAACCTGTGCAATAGACATAGACAAACAAATACAACACAAACCTGCGCAATATAGACGGTTTATTGACTTGAAAAAGAAAAGAATAAAACCAAGAACCAGTTCGCAAGGGATCAAAAGCTAACCCCATCCCTGCAGTAGATGCACGAACACTGCAATATATGCACCCAAGCAAGAACCAGCCCACAGGGGATCAATACCCAAGCACCAACCCTGCAATATAGAGATAGCCAACCAAGAACCAGTTCGCAAGGGATCAAACGCTAACCCCATCCCTGCAGTACATGCACGAACCCTGCTGTAGAACGCTGCAACAAAGACCACCCCTCCCCTAGTCGACCCCAGGGCACTACTGAGCAAGGCACAGGGAACCCAAGAAACAACCCCGCGTGGAACAACCCCTTGCACCCACCTGTTAAATATATAACCTAAGTCTTTGACCAACACGCCAATCGACTCGCCGCTTTACCCTACCCTGCTCCACTAATTTAGTATTGTTCTACAACGTTGGCCAAAGACTCGGTCGACAACGAGGGTCCCTGCTACATACGTAGGACTTCGAATGAACCGACTTTTCTCCCGATCCCTGCCGAAAAAATTCCCGCTCACGACCTTCCCCGTCCTACCAGCGGCAGGTGTGAACACAGTTCTTCGTCTTCACACGGATTTAAACCCTCACAGGACTTCATGATGTCCTCAGGTCCCTCGTTGCGACTACTCCATACCCCAGTTTAGCGCGCGAGTGAAGAATCACGCTTAGTCGCCAAGCCTCACTGCACACCGACCACACACCGAACACACACCGAGCACACTTCACTTCACGTCTTTCGTCTCGCTCACTCACCTGATGGCAATGACTGCACACAAACACTCGCTTTTATCAGGTAAGAAAACCTCCTGTACTACGCTAAACTGTCCAAACCCCAACACAAACATTATTTCTTTCCTTCTACGTATTTAGTTCGTGGGTTACAAGTTTCTTCGTCCTTAAACAGTTGCTTTTTTCCTGTTACAAACGAAAGCTTGTAGTCGTAGTGGTTGTAGTCGTTCTCTTTAATACCATTTGCACGTGTCAGAGTTTTTGAGCTAAATAACACATGAATTCGCTTGTTTTGGCTTCCATTCTACTCGTTTATCCTTAAGGCTCATGAGTTTTTCCACAAACTACGTTTGTTTAGCTTAAATATTTTTTTACGCTTCTTAACACTACTGTTAGGTCTGTCCTTCCTTGCACAATGTACAAAAACACTCGCTTTTATCAGGTAACAATACCTCCTATACTACAATTAACTATCCAAACAGCAAGACAAACATTATTTCTTCTCTTCTACGTATGTAGTTCGTGGGTTAGAGCTTTTTCCACCTTCGAAAATTACTTTTTCCCCCGAATACTTAAGCTTGTTGTCGTAGTTCAGTTGTCGTTCCCTTACCATTTGCACTTGGTTGGGTTTTCGAGCTAAAAAACACATGAATTCCCTTATTTTTGCTGCCATTCGACTCGTTTACCCTTAAGGCTGATGAGTTTTTCCACAAAGTACGTTTCGTTAGCTTAAATATTTTATTTACGCTTTCGTAATACTACAACTGCAGTCCGTCTTTCCTTGCACAATGTACAAAAACACTCGCTTTTATCAGGTAACAATACCTCCTATACTACAATTAACTATCCAAACTGCAAGACTAACATTATTTCTTTCCTTCTACGTATTTAGTTCCTGGGTTATAGGTTTGCGGGGGTTGCGGGGGTTGCGGGGGTTGCGGGGGTTGCGGGGGTTGCGGGGGTTGCGGGGGTTGCGGGGCTTGGGTTAGGGTTGCAGGGGTTGCGGGGGTTGTGAGGGTTGCAGGGGTTGTGAGGGTTGCAGGGGTTGTGAGGGTTGCAGGGGTTGAGAGGGTTGCAGGGGTTGTGAGGGTTGCAGGGGTTGTGAGGGTTGCAGGGGTTGAGAGGGTTGCAGGGGTTGTGAGGGTTGCAGGGGTTGTGAGGGTTGCAGGGGTTGTGAGGGTTGCAGAGGTTGTGAGGGTTGCAGGGGTTGTGAGGGTTGCAGGGGTTGTGAGGGTTGCAGGGGTTGTACGGGCCCGAAAATTTCTGTTAAAGTTTATCTAAACTAATCAGAATGCATCTAACTGTTTGTTAGGTTAGGAAATGAGTGTTTTTGACCGTGAGACCTATCAAAACAACGGAATTATGCGTTCACTAAGAGCACTGATAAAAGATCTCACGCATGACATTTCCTTTCAATGAGTAAAATTATATTAAAAAGATTGTAATTTTATAGACAAGTTATTAATAAAAAAGGTACACTTCAAAAAACTGGAAGTGATATGATTAGTTTCCCCAACACTTGGTTGTTTTCCAGTGTGTAAGCTATGAGCTGGTTGGACTGGATTGAGAATGGACTCAAAATGGACTCAAAAAATTAAAAAAAAAAAATTTGCCGACAAATAGTCAATTCGTTCCTCAACCATGGGTTTCGAATTAAAAAAAAAAAAAATTTCTACGAGTTATGACACTTTTTATTTGTTGCCGGCAGGGCGGCTTTCTTGTGTGGGAACCGGGCAGAAAACCAATGACTTTGATTATTAATATCTTCTGCGAATTAAAAACCAAAACTAACAAAACTTTGTAAATTTTCACAAAATTAAAATCAAATGAAATGTTTTAAATAGTCTGGGGGAATCATCATTATTGTTCCTGTTAGTTTTGATAAGTGCATCAACAATGCCATAATAAACAGAAAATTTATTGTGTAACCTGAAGCAAAGAATAGTTGAGCTGACATATTTCTCCATATTTGCCACGCAGGTAGCGGCGGCGGCGGCCTTGTGACAGCATGGTGACAATGAGCAATGGTACTTTGATAACATTCCAGAACGCACACATCAAACTAAGTTCGAAAGAATTTCGAATACAAATCATGCACTGTCGAAGCCGTCTTTTCCTCGTATTTTAAGGATTTATATATATATATTTCTCGTTCTTTAGGATAAAAGCTGAAGACGAGTTAAAAGTTATTGTTTGGGTTGTATTTTTACGTAACTCGATTTATCTCCAAAATTTACACCGGAAATTACGCCAAAGTTAAACTGTCTAGAAAGACATCAGCAATCAAAACACATCAGCAATCACAGCGTTAACGTTGTTCCTGACAGTTATTTATTTAATCACTGTATTCATAAAACAAACCATCATCAATCTTGCTTGAAAATAAAGGAATAACCGATTTTCACGAAATATTTATTGTTTGTGAACTTTTGAAACCAAGATCTCATATTTACAAATGGCAATGAAAACACAGCCTGTGGAGCCGGTGTGGTATTATAATTCACAAGTCTCTGATTTTCCCACACACTAAGTAGTGTTTGTTGACTGGAAAAAAATAAACCAATTCAATCATAACACCTTCGAAAAGGGATAATGGTCTTGATGTACCGTTTGTTAGATACAAGTCTTTCTCTCATTTTTTCTGGTATTTTCCAGAGAAAGAAATGTTGGGAAGTCTTTGACCCTCAGCATTCTAGCAAAGGGTCAGAGACTTGAGTCAAAGACCCACCCTTTACTGTGCTCTGGAGGAGATCAAAATGTGTGTGGAACATCCCTGTCAGTTTTTCCTTTCATAGTTATTATACCTGCAGGGCAGTGTTTATTTTTTTTGTTGGGGGGGGGGGGGGGGGGGGGGGCTTCAGAGGTTCTGATGTTTTTCCCCATTTGCTATTTTAAATTTTCAGGTTTTTTACCCCCTCCCCACCCCCCACTTTTTTGTTCTTCTGCTGCCCTGTAGTTAAAGAGCCCACTTTCAATATTCTGATTGAGTGATCACGCACAAAGCAATTCAAGATGAGGCTCCCAAGAAACAATGAAGTAATCCTAACATATTCTATTGTTTCCCCAGACCGTTGCCTTGAATTGCTTTGTGCGTGATCACTCAACCAGAATAATAAAAGTGGGCTATTGGCTGATTATTAACCAACGTGACTATTAATATTTTTTAGGAAAATGTTGATGCAGATCCTTCAGAGCACAACATTGACATGCCTCATCGATGATCCCAAATTAACGGAATCATTGGGGGAGTTCCTGTTGCAAGTCAACAGTGGGTTGCTTCGGGGCTCCTCGCAAACAGGGCTCAATGCACCAAAGGGCAGTTTACTTTTATCTACGAACTCCATTGAGTGTGACAGGTATGGATAATTTATTTGAGTGATTTTAAGTAACATATTATAATATAATGAAGTTACTCAAAGAGATATTATATGAATGATCCATTTTTGTAGAATATATGGACGTGTCCTGAGAATGGACTACGTTAGAGATGAAGAATTTGGTATTGATAATGAAAGTGGGACGTTGTATAAGCTAGAAGATCTAGTTGATGAAAACAAGGTAAGTATTAATTAGGAAATCGAAAATAATGTACATTTTGCATTGATGTTGTATATATCTTAAGTATATGCAGTCATTGTCAAAAAGGGTTGTACTGTAAAAAAAAGGAAAGGACTTAAAGACCAAAAGAAGTATCATGTGATCATTTGTTTCTTTGTTTTAAACAATATAAATTCTGGTTTCAAACTCTATAATGAGTAACAATGAACAGAGAATAATAATTATTAACTCTATGTATACAATGATTGCTGGTATCGAGCATGTAGAGCGAGTGTATTATGTATCACATGACATTTCTTTTGGTCTAAATGCCTTTTTTGGTGGGCAAAATTAATGACATATTGACTGTATAACCAATCTATCATTGATAGTGGTATGAATGTCTATATATTGCTAGTGTGTAACACACAACAAAATTACAGCTTATGTGTACTCATAATCTTTTTCCCACAGGGATTTCTTCTGGCATGGGTACTGCGATACAGACAGCTGTGGTGCAGCCATGAGGGTGGTGATTATCTTATAAAACTACGAAGTGTTCTGGAGACTGAAATACCAAACCAGCAGCCACGGTGGTATAAAGGAGCCATGCTCCTTTTATATACCTATGCCCTGGTAAGCATGCACAGCTAGTGTATACATTATAATTACCATATCAGGGTTTCTGCCTCGAGTTTTCCTCAGAAAAGCAAAACAAGTATAATTTAATTCTCCTTTTTTTTTTGTGAAGATATATATAATAGTTATTTTAATGAATACTTAATTTCTTTCATTTCTAGTTTCATTCTACAGCTGGTCTTGCAGCAGACATCAGTGAACCTGACTGACAAGGCTTGCCAAGTCGTGTTTGCCTCCCAAAAAATTACAGCCGTTTTGGGATACTGGGTCCAGCTTGCTATCCAGTCAAAGCTGGACCAATCAGAAGTATGTGTGCACATATGTCGATATATATAGATTGTCCACTAGCTATATACACCCCCCTAGCCAACATCTGAATTACATCTGAGGATATAAGTTGATGTGTTTTACAAATTAATGCATGCAAGTGGTATGCATGTATGATATTTATATTATTATCTTTTTCTTATCATCTATAGGAATCACCATTGGTATGGCTGAACCCTGCAGTCACTAACCTCAAGGTTAATGGGGATTTTGTGCCTGGCATAGGCATTCTATCAGCTGCAATGCAGCATTTTCCAGCTATTTCTGGACAGGCAAGTCATGAGTGATGTATTATATATATATATATTATAAAGAATGGTCTGAACCCAGGTGAATGGATATTTTTATATGATCGTACCATATACCATTGTTGTTGTTGTCGGCGGCGGCGGCGGCATATTTATATCATATTTATGTCATATTTATGTCATATTTACGAGTTTTACTATTAAACCTTACTTCAAGGTTTAACAATAAAACATGGATTGAAAACTTGACCCACTAGTCTTCAGTTATTTTGCATTTCACCACGGTTAAAAAAAAAAAAAGCAGCTCGCCGAAAAAGGTTGAAAGGTGATCTCGATTTTTTCCAAAAGTTTGACCCCTGATCTGGTGAGGGTTGAAATATATTTGTAAAGCGCGAGGAGTTATTAAGATTTGTTGGCGTGGGTTTGGGTCTGATTTAAGGCCAACTCGAATTTGGGGAGTCTCAAATTACACGAAGTTCAGAAGCTCGAAATTCCAAATTTCACGTGGAAACATGTGCTGAAAATTTTGACCCGGTCTTTCACGAGTATGTAGAACATAACTGATTTAAAGTTTGAAAGATAAATTGAAATTCCAAAAAGTTATTAAAGTTTGAAAGTAGGGAAAAACATGGTTGGCAAGAAAAGCAGCTGGCCGAAAAAGGTTGAAGGGTGATCTCGATTTTTTCCAAAAATTTGACCCGTTATCTGGCGGGGTTGTACGTTTAAAAGAAAAAGATTATTTTATTTTTTTTATAAAGGGTGAGGAGTTATTAAGTTTTAAATCAATGAAGTTTAACATAGCATTGGTAGTTACTACGACTGAGATATCAAATTACATCGCTGTGAGGCAAAGTTTGTACTTCTATAATTCGTAAGATTCAAGTCTATGGATTGTCAAAATTTTGACCCGGGTACCCCTGAGCATATTGTTTCAAGGGATGCTGCTTTTTCTATGATTTGTAAAATTTAGGAAAAGTTATTAAGGTCTGTATATGAAAAAAAAAACCACTAAAGTCGAATTTTTAGAGGGTCCGACTGGAAGAATATGAAAGCAATTGATCTCAAAAATTTGACCCAATGTCCTCTCAATACTATTGATGTCTCGGCTAAAATTGGCAGCATTACATGAAGGATAAAAAAAGTTATTAAAGATTTTGTATCGCCCAGTTTAATTGTTTACGTATAAATTTTCAAAGTCCCCGGTCGTATGGTATGTACAGACAAAACTACGAGATTGTTTTCAAAACCGAATATATACAGAAGTAGTTAGGAGATTTCTCTACAATTGTGGTATATATTTTTATTCGAGTGTGGGCTTCGATTCGGCTGGTAGGAGCGAGAGTCGAATGTGGTGCCGAATGTGCTGCCAACTTCACCCTGGGAAATTATTTAGCCTAAACCTAACCCTTGTACCTGACGTTTATTGATAGGAGTGTACAACGCTTGTGAAATTAAAAAAGACTGTTATCTTTACTGAAGACTATCCATATCTTTAACCTACATCTAACCTACCCCCCCCCCCCCCCCCCCCCCACACACACACACACAAGTGTAAAAGAGCCTATTAAAAACACCTATGAAGCATAAGCGTCTACTGATCACTGTTGTTGCTATAAAGTCTATCCATATCTTTACCCGACACCTAACCTCAGGTGTTTGAGAGTTATTCCTATGCGAGTGTATTTAAGCGAGGCTACTGAACACTGTTATTTTAATTCCCACAAGGCATAGTATCGATAGCATTGCATTTCATCACAAATAAGAGGTGTTTTGCTTAGGTCTTTTTACTTTCCTTATATGATTTCAACAATTCCTATAACCTCTTATTGATTTATCATACATTTTGTTTCCTGTTTCCTTCATTCATTCTTTTTTCATTTGTTGACTTTTTACCCTTATAATTCAGTCAGATTTTGATTTTTGCATTTAACTTTTTGCATTCATTTCTAACTGACCTGAAATTCCCACTTATAAATGGCAGCCTTTATCATCAGCATTTGTCGCTCATGTAGCCACCATCACAAGTTGGTGATTTTAAAAAATCATGTTACCTATGCAAGCAAAAAATCACTCATGTAGCCGTGGCTTACAAACCAATAATACAAGCAATGTCACATCATGGGTCTGTGCCTTTTGTCTTTACAGTTCTTTATTAAAAGTTTGCTGCATGGTAAATAAAAATAGAAAAATTCCATAAAATCTGTAAATTCCATAAAATGCAATAAATATGTCATTATATCAAAATAGCTATTCATATGTCGTATGCCTTCTGAATACACCTCATTAGTAAATAAATGTAGTTGTTTGGAGATGTGAAATCTGAGTGTTTTATTATAAATTTGACAAATTCAGTTGGAAAACTGAAATACGCCTTTCAGAAAAGGTTCTTGGTCGAAGATCAAGGTATGTTGAATATACAATTTGTTTACAAAATGGACACTTCATAGGGAATAACTCACAATTCAATGTTACTAACTTTATTCTTATATTGAAATGTAAAACAAGAACCAAACTTGAACCATAAAATATTTGATTATGAGACCTGATATGACTAGTAATTATGTTCACTTCAATAAAATGATTGAAATAATTTTATTAATTCTCAAAAAAAACTTAATGCAAATAACTACAATAGTGCTACAATGACTGTTCAAATGATTTTTTAATAGAAACTTTGCAGATGAGTTATCCTTGATTGACTTCTAGATATACAACACCATCATAAGGCAGTCATGGTAGCATGTGTTATACTGTACTGTAAGTAGGCATGACTCTCAACTCTGTACTTCTGCTTTTTTTCATAAATAAAGAACCTACCATAACATAAACATTTACTGTCTATGTGGTTGGAACTTTTAAAGATTTTGCTAGTAAAGAAGCAGCAGCTAAATTAACATCACCATTACATTTCCTAAGTTCTTGTATTGCTTCTTCTCTGGTAAAACCCATCTTAATTATTAATTGAATATTATCTTCTGTCACATTATCAGGTGGTTTTTGTTCACTTCCAGTACTTTCATCAACTGATCTTGCTAGTGCTTCTGCAAGGTTCTTGTCTTCCATCTCCTGAGTTTGGCCTTCGGATTCAGTTTCAGTGGACAGACGAGCATTAGATGGAAGGTCAGACTCAGGAAGAAATGGTGTCCTTGTTCCTGTTGTTCCAATGACTAGGACATTATCCTTAAGATCTATGCAGCACTGTTCAAAAGAAAAACAAACAATATATCAATCAAATTTATTGAGAAAAATCTACAAATCTAAAATAGAGCCATATCAGAGCAAGTTCAATCTAAAATGTAATAATCATGGACCACTAAGAATGAATGTCTTGACACATCCAGTAGAAGTTAATAGAAGAGAAAAAGCACTAAGGTTTGTATATGATAATAAATTGTATTACAAATGAGCATCTAGTCTGATGCCTTGATAATCATTTTACAAATAAGCATCTCACCTGATGCCTCTTAAGCATGTCAAGGCCAAGCACAAGATCCATGATCTGGTTTTCAAGAACTGAGAATGAAGATGGGAGAAAGTCATTCTCAATTTGTATCTGGGCAAGGTGTACACGGCCAATAATCTTTTGTTGTCCAACTCCTTGAGCAATACCTGACCACCGATGATCAATCAAACGTGTTATATGGCACCTTTCTGCACAAGCAGAACTCATGAATGTCATCTGTGCTCCTGAATCAACAAATGCCTTCACTGGGTAACCATTTAAAGTACAGTTAATATACAACATAATAACTTTTGCAAATGATTCAGGAGAATACTCCATAGCTACTTCCATATTCTGATTGACATTTGACATTCTTATTTCTTCTGCTATCTTCTTTTGTGCCTCTGCATCAAACATATCTGCGTTCATTGTGCGGATTCTTTGCATATTTCTTTCATGTACTTCTTGGCGCTGCTTATTCAAGACTTCTGCAAACTTCTGAGGATTTGTCATAGCATCTGCTAACTCTGGGTTTCTTTCTTTTAACAGAGACATTTGATGTGGATCAGTTAGAAACATCTGTCTGATGGTTTCAGGATTTTCTTCATTGCTACTTTGAGATGGCCCTTGCATATTTACTTGGTTAGATGGTTGGTTAGATGATGGTCCAGCACTTCCTGAAGGTGGAACAGGAATATGACCCCAATCTATTACCATACCACTTGTACCTTGACCTTCAAACAAACATGCTATATGTCAACTAATGTATAAATTGCATTACAGCTCAATGTAATTTAAAATAAAATGATAATAACATTGATATTAACATTACATATTCTAGGATAGAATTCCAGTCAAAGGTATTATATCTTACTAAGGGATGTGGGATATCTTACTGACAACTACAATACGTTCTTCGTTATTTCACTTGTATACAAAATTATTCTGATGAATGTACCTGGACTTCTGCTGGCAAAAGTTGATTTCCTCTTCAGTAGCAACATATCTCCTTCCTTTACTCCATAAGCTGATAAAGTTTTCTTTAAATCTTTCAAATGGTTTCCTTCATACGAAACAATGGCATCAACTGCTGGTATCCCCAGCTCAAATTCTACTAAAGCAAGAAAGTTTTCGAGCTCTAAATCACTACTGATGTCAAGTGTAAATAACGAATCATCTTCACATGTCACAGTTATCTTCATTTTGCTATCTGTAGAGAGGAAATCAGAGATCTAATGTATCCTGATAAATTCTCTTTAGTTTTTTGCCTTTTATGATACAAGTCGCGCGTAAGGCACTGGGTCGAATACTAGTGCCATACCCCTACGGATAGAACCTCCCGCGATTAAAAAGCTTAGTAAGTCAGCGGTTACACAAATTGTCTTTCTGTCTGTCTGTCTGTCTGTATGTCTGTCTGTCTGTGGTAAACGATATATTGTCTGTCTGTCTGTCTCTCTGTCTGTGGTAAACGATATATTAGTTGTTGTTGTTGTTGTTTTAAACGTGCTGAGAACGATGTGTGATATCCTTAACTTAGTGGACGGAAATGTTTGAATAAGTAAGCAGTTGTCGCACGGTGGCCAGTAAGAATTTTTAAGTCGTGGTATGTAAATAAATGGCTTTATCAATTAACCGTTTGAAATACTGTATGCGCGATTTCGGTTTGTATTCTTTATTTATTAAATTATAGATAGCCGAGATATATAAATAATGAGTGTGCCGAGCCCGCGTTTAAGTGATGCGCGGCGTTTATAAGTGAGACATGCGTATGGAGTGGTCGAAGAGGAAGTGACCACGTGATCAAGTGTGTTCGCCATATTCTTCATTTCTCGTTTAAAGTTGAGCTACGATACGAAAACAGCGACTTTAAATCCCCTTTTTACCGAAACTTAAAGGTATGAGCGCTTTTTATTAGTGTCTAGCTTATCTTCTTCAATTAGCTGTCCATGTCAAGGTGTAAAATAGTCGTGTTTGAGGCCAGTGTGTTATTACAAGCAGCATTACTACCAACAGTGCTCGAGAGTGAATTTTTATTACTTTATTTCTCAAGTCTAGCTACTGGAAACATTTTTAATATACAGCGTAATCTCAACAACTAGAATTTGCACCAAGATTAATCTCAAAGACTCTTTATGTAAAGACCAGAGAATGACAGATGATTAATGTTAAAATCTTCTCGTGTCGCTCTTGCATAAATTTCAGATATTAAAAAACATGTCGGAAACACTCACGTTTGGACCTCAATGGTAAGTGAAGGATTATTTACGATATTGATAATCACATAATCTTGGTGTAAGGTATCGTCGTATTCTTAAGGTCTTTTGTTTAGATGTTGACCTTCAACTGGTCAGCTGTCTTGTGATGCTTTGATGTGTATGTTAGAATAATAACCGTACCTTAGTTCTGCAATGTCTCTTTTACTAAAATTATTCTTGATATACTAATAAAAACATTGCAGAATTAGATACTTAATGTGCAACTACTATAATCGGGGCCACTTAAACAGCGAGAACCAATGAAAATGTTGAATGAAAGTGATGCATTCCAATTTTGGCTAGTCAAGCCAATTGGAGACCAAAAAACAATAGCATTTCAATATTTAGTCCTTCAGATATAACAAAATTATTCCGATTCCCATTATCAAAAGAAGATTGGTAAACAGTTTGTATTCAGGTTTCTGATTGGCCTGACTACCCAAAGTTGGTGAATGCATTGTTTTTATTCTACATTTTAATCAATCCTTTCTTGCTGTCTCAATGGCCCTCATTAAAGTAATTGCATTGTAATCATAATTAAATAAAATCACAATATTAAATGTGATAGAGTTTGTAAAACATAGCCATTCAATTTTCCTCCTCCCTTCCCTTTTCCCTCCCCCCTTCCTCTTTAGGCAAATATATTTCTTAGATTACTATCACTCAGGGTTGATCAATATCTGATTTTTTGTGCTCAATTGCTTAGGCTTCGTGCTTTATCAAGTGGTAACAGTGTTACCTCCCCTCCACCATCTCCTGGACCAAAATACAAGATGGCTGAGTATCGTTATGGTAAAGAAGAAATGCTGGCCTTGTTTTTAGAAGATCTGGTTAAACCAGTAGAGCTGGATCACTTTTCTTCTATTACAAGAGAAAAGTCCCATTTCCCCTTGGCTTTTGTTCCTCCAACTGAAGAAGAACAGGTTTGTTATCTATTTTGTCTGTGTACAAATAGTAAAAACATTTTATAAGACTGTAAGCTATCATTTTTTTATGCAGAGATATTCCCTTGGCTCAGTTAATAGTAATGCTGTTCTCAAGCTGATGGGTAGAGGTGCAGCAAGAGGTGCAGCAAGAGGGTCCAGAGGTGGATTAGGAGGCAGAGGTAATCATACTGTTTAAGTATAATCGTTAACCTACACTGTAAATATGTAACCTAGGTCTAACTCTACATTTGTTGTTTAGGGCGTGGGCGTGGTGATGGAGGGTTTATGCGACAGTCATCATATGAAGATACACGTACTGAAACAGGGGGATTTAGAGATCCAAGACGACAAAGCTGGGAAGAGGGCAGGTAAGATTTTTAAAATGTATACTTAAGGTAATTCCATCGAAAGAAATTTTGCCAATAACTTTGTTCTGAAACTTTGCATGGACAATGATTAGGTAATGGACATTTAAAAGCTCCACTGAAAAGAGTGGGTCACCATTCTCATTTTCCCGCTAGATGCTCTTCAAATGTAGCAATTTATAGGTTTTATGGTGAAATGTGATAGCAACCAGAAGTCGTAATCCAAAATGTTTATTATCAGTTCAAAGTACTTCCTTACAATAAAACGTACCTATAATTCAAAGTTGAATAATCAATCTATACTTCTAAATCCATCAAAGTAATTAGATGACTACAATGGTTGAAATATTAGTGAAAAATGCAAGTATATGCACCCCTACGAACGTCCAGAAATTGTACACTTTGACTGTTCTCATTAAAATATTTCAAAATTTAGCCAATAAAGTTTCCTTCATATTTTGATATATAATTCCCAAAACCGTTTTTATTTAAAATCTTTTAAAAAAATGTGGGTCACCATTCTCGTTTTTGATTTATTTTGAAAAAACATTGAAAAATGGTTGAAAACTGGCACTTTACCTAGAGGAGACTGGGACGCGTTATACAAAAATCACAATTTTTTTGCTCAAAAAAGAGAAAAAAGTGAAATTTAGTTTTGGATAGAAGTTTTACCTAGAATATAAAAGTAAAATGCCTAAACTGTGTAAGTTCACTGCTTTTAGTCATGTGCACGGAAAGAATTACAGAACTACATGTAATTGGGAAGTGCAGCTGGTGTGCTTTGTGGGTTTGATTTCTTGATCAGCCATCATGTAATTGGAGTTTTTTGTTGGTTTTCTTGTGTGCTTAGAGAGGGTTTCTCCAGGTTCTCTAGTTTTCTTCCCTTAATAAGATTAATACCTCCAAAAGCCACCTTTGGTAAAGTGTTCCATTCCAGCTACAAGGCCTGATTTTATTTCAATAATTAAAGATTATGAAGATTTTTTTATTAAGTCTTAGAATTTCAGTAATTCTTATGAGGTCACAGTGGCAGTGGTTCATTGTTGGGTTCTCTTGTTACATTAAGCACCATGGTTACATTGTCTTAGTAATTATATTATAGTATCTTAAGGGTAACACTTCAAATGGTTCAAGGTTTTTATTCCTGCATGCTTACCAGTACTTTGTGTTGTTTAATGATTATTTTCAGAAGAGGAGGAGGAGGAGGAGGATTTGAAAGGGGAAATCTTTCAGGTAGGGCATGACATGAAACACTTTTGTTTATATGCAGATACAATATTCTCATGAGTTATCATGATATGTGTATATATATGTGACCTCCACAGGATTTCATGTAAAGCTTTTTATGCTGTACATATTATAACTAAAGAACGTTTGTTACAAAGTTTGCTAGCAGCAACAGAAAGCACTGTCATAAACAAAATACTTTCCTTTATCATTTCAACAGATTGAGATTGAGCGTTTTACAGCTCAGTTTGGCACAATCATTGTGACCATTGAATTTGCACCTTTCTATGCAGAATGCACGATGTTACTAGGCGGCTAGGGTCATGTTCGGCTGTTAAAATCGATCTTATCAGCCTAACATGCCACCAAATTCTACTGAGAAGTATATAACTAATATAAATCAAAAATAACTCGATAATTCAAAATTGTAAATAGCAAAAGGTGTGAAAACTTTGTTTACACAATTGCCTATATGAAGGACTCACTCACAAAAACTACTAAAAGCAAGCTTTTTCTTGTGATTGTCCACAAAGTCTACAGATTATAGCATGAACATGGTGGGGACATTTACCAAAGTAATAAATCACTGAATATTTGATCCAGTTACAAGGATTAAAAAAAACAATTTTTTTGCCTCTTTCAATTTTCAAAAAGTGTTATATAGCCATTTTTACAATAAATTTTAGTTTCAAGTTTATAAACAAGTAAGCTATTTTATTTGGCCAAAGACAACAATCAAATTCTGCTCGGAGACTCCATAGAACACAAATCTACATTGCACACTTAATTCATGAGTTATTTTGCCACTAACTGTGTCATTGAACACACTAACTGTGTTAAAGTGTGTAAAGGGAGCAAGATAAAAGCAAGCGTGTCAGTTTTGTTTCTCTGATTAATAATTATTATGTGCAAGCGTGCCATGTCATCGCACATGTGTCCGTGTCATCACCTTTTTACCTGAAGTCCTGTGGAGGGTCACATACAGTGCTGTCCAGAAACGTGTACATTTGATAGCAGGCAGATCGCGATCTGCAAGCATCAAATGCTTGTGATCTGCTTGCAATTTGTTTGCACCTTTCTATATTGTTGTTCGCGATTTGATCACAATTTGATTTGTATATGGATTGTTACAGGTAAAGGGTATGATCCAACTATGAGAGGAAGGCTATCAAGTGATACAACATGGGATAAAAATGAGAAAGGTGGTCTTGAGAACTGGCGATCAGGTGTACAACATGATGCAGAGGATGATGGAGGTGGATGGAGGGTGTCTGGTCACCGTTATGCTGACAAGACAGATCGCTGGAGAGGAGGTAGTTACTGACATCTTTACAAAAAGCTGCAAACAAGTCAATTTACAATGTTTTGCTGTGTTAAAATATTCCTTAGGACCAAAGATAACCAGGAGCTCTTCTTGGAGAAATTCAGACTCATTTCGTGATGAAAGAAGCTTTGGAGAAGAAGAGTGGCAGGTTGCTCGAGGTCCTCGTGTAAGGTCTTTTCATGAACGAGATGACAGGTGGAATAATCCTAGTGAGCCTGAGTGGTGTAAAGATGATGATTTTGAAGATCTTGATGTCACAGGGACATTTGATTCATCTGGTGCATTTAGATCTCAAAAGGTAATTATTGTATAGTAATATAGTAGATATAATTAGTCATTGTGATTTGACTTTGCTTTGGGTATAATAATATGAGGATATTATCTAATGTGATGCTCATGTAACTGTGAATTTCTACTTCTAAAGAGGTTTGTAGAATTTTTTATCCTTATGTTTCTCTTGAATATAGAAAGAGGATAACAAAAGTAATGCGAATGTTAAAGAAGAGAAAACTGAGGAAGAAAAATTCAAAGCAAATGGGAAAAGTGAAGAACTGGTAAGCCTGGTAGCATATAGTCACATACTCTATTGTATGTCTGCAGTCATGCATTTTAATATTGTCTGCCTATTTTGTTATGACATGCTTTTTGTATCTTGAATGTGTCATGAGGTTTTGTTAACAACATTACAGTAATACTAACTAGTTAGTATATTGTCTGTTTTTAATAAGGCAAGTGATCAGGCAGAACCCAAAAATAATGAAAATGAGTCAAGTGATGAAAAACCTCCTCAGACAAAACAAACAGGTGAATATTATGAATTTGTGTGCAGGGTTTGTTGCCATTTATCTGTAACTATAATAATGGTGTTGATTACTGTCTTACTATAGAAAAAGGATCCCCTAATTCAGCAAACACTGCCCTAACCTCACCAGCAACAACAGAATCCAAATCCACGTCATCAACACCAGACATGGTACAACCTTCTTTGCCTTTAGCAACTGCTAGTCAACCAGTAACAGGTTCCCCTTCTGCAGTGAAAACAGAAAAGACATCAAGACAAATGGAGCAATTAGGCACCAAGTCTGAAAATAAAGAAATTTATGAAGCATGTGAATCAGATAAAAAAGATGAGGAACCAAACATGGAACACTTTGCTAAGGCTGCAGAAAACCTTGTCATGTCTCTGGATGATGAGGTAAATTATACAACTCTTCCCCACCCCACGTTTTCTCCATGTTTCTGCTGTATCTGATTTATAACTTGTATTTTTTATACAAGAACTTGTACATAAGTGATGTGAACAAATAAACAACTATGCCTAATGCTGCCTGGCTGATAAATATGTACCTTTGCTCTCGTGGGCAGAGTCATGCATATTTGTCTCCTGAAACAGTGTGTTTTTCTAACATGAAACACAGTTTGCTGAGATTAGTACTACTTGGAATATGGCTTGTTTTAAGAAGAAACCTAAATGAAATAATTCTATTAAAGGTTGAAAAGTCTGATCCTGATAGTCATCCTCCTGGCTTCCGCAGTCAAACTTCAACAACACCCACGAGTCAGCTTGAAGAGATCAAATGGTTCTACACAGATCCTCAAGGGAAAATGCAAGGTTGGGGTTAATTTGACAACCAGAAACCACCTTGCAAGACATTATATACCTCAATGTTGAGTACCACTACAGACAACCAAAGAATAACCTCTTTTCTTTGTTACTTCAGGTCCATTTACTAACACAGAGATGGCTGATTGGTTCAATCATGGCTATTTTACAATGAGTCTGATGATTAAACGATCAATAGATGAAGCTTTTCAACCATTAGGTAATGATAATTAATAATTTACCAGTAACTCTTAGTGCATCACATTCGAAATCTCAATGCTCAAACAGTCAAACATGTCTTCAAGTGTTTTTATTTGTTTAGTGCAATGTTATCAGGGTTCCCACCTGTAGTCGTGAAAAAGTTAGGGAATTCTGGATATTTACAAGGTCTTAGAATTGTCAGGGAATAGCCTTTTTTCGAATTCGTAATATTATACCGTTATGTTCCTTGACTAAAGATTCATTTACACAGGGTTAGCCTCGATTTTGTGTAGAATATTCATGTATCATGTATGTAGCTAGTGTGTAGAATATTCATGTATCATGTATGTAGCTAGTGTGTAGAATATTCATGTGTCATGTATGTAGCTAGTGTGTAGAATATTCATGTGTCATGTATGTAGCTAGTGTGTAGAATATTCATGTATCATGTATGTAGCTAGTGTGTAGAATATTCATGTGTCATGTATGTAGCTAGTGTGTAGAATATTCATGTGTCATGTATGTAGCTAGTGTGTAGAATATTCATGTATCATGTATGTAGCTAGTGTGTAGAATATTCATATATCATGTATGTAGCTAGTGTGTAGAATATTCATGTATCATGTATGTAGCTAGTGTGTAGAATAGTCATGTGTCATGTATGTAGCTAGTGTGTAGAATATTCATGTATCATGTATGTAGCTAGTGTGTAGAATATTCATGTATCATGTATGTAGCTAGTGTGTAGAATATTCATGTATCATGTATGTAGCTAGTGTGTAGAATATTCATGTATCATGTATGTAGCTAGTGTGTAGAATATTCATGTATCATGTATGTAGCTAGTGTGTATCATGTATGTATCATGTATGTAGCTAGTGTGTAGAATATTCATGTATCATGTATGTAGCTAGTGTGTAGAATATTCATGTATCATGTATGTAGCTAGTGTGTAGAATATTCATGTGTCATGTATGTAGCTAGTGTGTAGAATATTCATGTGTCATGTATGTAGCTAGTGTGTAGAATATTCATGTATCATGTATGTAGCTAGTGTGTAGGATATTCATGTATCATGTATGTAGCTAGTGTGCAGAATATTCATGTGTCATGTATGTAGCTAGTGTGTAGAATATTCATGTATCATGTATGTAGCTAGTGTGTAGAATATTCATGTATCATGTATGTAGCTAGTGTGTAGAATATTCATGTATCATGTATGTAGCTAGTGTGTATCATGTATGTATCATGTATGTAGCTAGTGTGTAGATACGTGAAATTTCAAAGTGTTTGTACTTTTGAAATGTTGCATTCTTTACTTTACCATTGGTATTTGTGAACGTTTTGACATTAAACTAAGGCTAACCCTGCACATTGAAATGAATCTGTAGTCAATGAACACAGTAGTATTTATGAATTCGAAAAAGGGCTATTTTGATTTTGGTCTGTCAGTGGATTTTTGCAATCTACCCAAAAGTCAGGGATTTCTGTTAGCCTTCACAAAATTGTTTTAAATTGGGAATTCTTAGTTGGGCTTCCTTTGCAGAAACTTACATATAACAATAATTTTTCGTAAAATAAGTGCCCAGTGTGGTCAGTCAAAAACGTTTTTGTCAGGGAAATGTCAGGGAATTTTATTTTTCCCTATGAGTGGGAACATGTTTATACTTAGATTACTCATTGTGGTTAATACATCTTTTCCTCTTTAATATGATGGCTGGGTAAGGTATTATTAAAACTGTTATACTGTATTTACTCAATTAAGCACCGAGATACTCTTTAAATTGTTAGTGTTTCGCCTATTTGAGGGTGCACTCTAATATTTTTGCTCTCATATGCTTCCCTTAATCGGGGGCAGCACTTAAGCAAGTACATATTTACAGTATATGATTACTAAGTAAAGATACTGTACTCATTATGATGTGTTTTATGACAGGTGATTTAATCAAATCATGGGGAAGAGTTCCATTCCTTCCTGGCCCACAACCTCCTCCATTGAAGGTAACTTGTATAATATAACCATTTATAATCTATTTAGTCTTTTTCTGTTTTTTGAAAATTTTACGAATTTGTATACCCTTTCTCTCTTTTAAACATTGTACAAGTCTGAGGATTTTACTTTTTCAGTGCAAAGAAAAAATATTTTGAAATCAGTTCTAAATTCATTTGACATCTGTTAATATTAATTATTGATGTTATACAGGGGATACCTGATCAACTTAAACAGCAACATCTTCTTGCTCAACAACAACAACAACAACAATATCAACAACTATTGCAACAACACATAATGCAGCAACGTTTCCTGCAGCAACAACTCATGATGCAGGTATTATCTATCTATTGTCAGTATGATAATGATGACATTCATGTTAGACCATTCATTATTGGATTAATTGATCTTTAGCAACAACTTCATATGCAGCATCAACAAGAACAAGGCCCAACTACCACCATGCCACCACAATCAACATCAACACACATGGAAATACCACCACCACATATGTTACAAACAACTTTGGAACATCAACAGCATTTACAGCAGAAACTGCAACAGCAGCAACAACAACAACAACAACAACAACAACAACAACAACAACAACAACAACAACAACAACAACAACAGAGACCACAAGCTCTATCAGTATCATCTGAATCAATATGGGCAGGATCTAGTGGCACATCAACTTCTCCAGGTAAACATATATTCTACAAATTTTCTTCAATATCTTGGTTTGATTGATAGTCTGATTTTTTAAACTTGGCAAAATAAGAAATTGGGATGCAGTCTTGAATGTCTCAAAGTTTTCTGGTCCACCCTTTCTTTGATTCCTGGATCCGCCCCAGATGGTATTGTCAATCATGCTCCATTCACTAATAAAACAAGGGTCTTGACCAATCAGAGCATGCATACTATCTAAGCTATATAATAAAAGAAGGAATAAATGGTCTGAAGTCTATTGAATTGAAAAAATGTTTAATTGTGCCAATTTCAATTGAACAACTGTTGATGTGACAAAAGTAGAAGCTTTGAAACATGAATGTGTTCAGAAAAACTATAATCTGAGCAGATTACCATTGTGCTTCAATATGCTGTGAGGCTTCATGACAGTACTTTATTAATGGAGTAGGTTTATGATCAGGGGGACTCATAACTGGGGAGGCTTATAACATGTATTCTATGGTATACTTTGACAATAAAAAGGTAAATGACAAGAATTTGTATTGCACATGCATTACTTACATCACGTAAAATATTGACAGTAAGTACTTTTGTGTGTTCCTACTAGGTATATCACCTGGTCCCTGGTCACCAGTGACCACAGCAAGTGTAGCACCTGGTCCAGCTCCTCCTCATCCTTCTCCTGCAAGAGGATGGGATGTTGAACATGGGTAAGTTAGTGGTCAAAGAATTGACACCTGGATGAATGGCCTATTGGTGTACCTAAAATACTTGCTTATTAAGTTAAAATGTCAAGCAGAATACAATTATATATTTTATTCATTTTGCAAACATTGCCTTAGAGTTATTAACATACAGCAGGGCTCAAAATAATGGCCAGTCATACGCCAGTCAACATGTCCAGCATATGATATTCTATTTTTTTTTTAAACAGACCAGTCAACATGTCCGTTCAAAATCTTATTTGACCAGTCAAGTACCAAATTTGGCTGGACATTGACCGTTGACCAGCAGTTATTTTGAGCCCTGATAAAGTACTCCCAATGCACATGTATGTGCCTTAAACTAAGAAATGCTAAAATATGAAATACCAACCACAACAGTAGAAATATAAAAATTATATATAATTATATAAATTAATTAATTAAAATCAAAGGAACAAAGAAAAAATCCAATCATTACAAGAGATACAAAGAATAGAAGAGGAAAAGGAGCTTGCAATCAAGGTAAATGTTACTATCTAACAACAATCATTATAGATTTCATTCACTATCTCGTTTCTGATTTTCCGAGAGCCCTCAGCCAATCCCTGATATTGTGTCTAATTGACATGTCTGATAAATGTATCATCTGTAGGTTTTACCTACAGAAAATACATTTTTCATGCAAGTTCAAAATGGAAATGGAAATATCTTTGCTATTTTTTTCGAAAAGCAGAATTAATTCTTTATTCTTATTTTACAAAATGTATAATAAAACAATTATTGAATTCAGTTTTTGCATGATATCGTAAATATCAAGACCTTGGTTGTTTTATCTGCCTTAGCATACAGCTTTGGTAGATGACACGGCCTTGGTCTTGATAATTTAGGATATCATGCTCAACCTCATCCAATAATTGTTTAATATGATTGTATGTTTAATTCACTGACAATTATTCTTGTGCCTAGCTTGAACATGAAAGGAGAGAGGCAGCTTTAAGAAAAGAAGAAGAACTTAGAAGAAGGCAACAACAGGAATACTTGTTGCAAAGACAAAGAGCTGAACAAGAAGAGAGAAGAAGACAAGAAGAGATAGAGAAAAAGAAGCGTGAGCAAGAGGAGCTGTTGAAGGTAGGTATAGGCTATCTTAGGCCGTGTTTACACTTGGACGTTTATTAAGGTTTTAAAAAGTCAAGGTTTATTTTCATAACCATAGTTCAAAGCTAGGTTAATTGTTTATACAGGATAAAATGACCGTAGTTGTGAAACTTCATACCAGCATGAAGAAAAGATGGTGCTGAATTTAATTTTCATATTCAGAGAGCCCTGCCATGCATCATTGTGATGCAAATAAAAACACTTGCATTCCACGAAAAGAACATGTAAGATACGCATAAATAATCATTGTACCATCGGTTACTTTTCTTAACCATTGCCTGAAGAAGAGTAAATTGAAGTAAACTTTCTATTGTCTTGAATGGTATTTTACTAATGGTTTTGCCGGCATTTAAACACAATAAATGTTAACCAAGGTATGGTTACCCTTATACCTCAGTAATTTGCCTGAGTGTAAACATACTGTTAGTGTGTCATCACATGTGAATAAGTAAGCTATATGTCATTTGAATGTGTGATTCTACAGAAACAACAAGAAGAAGCAAGGCGACAGCAAGAAGAAGAATTACGGAAACAGCAACAAAAACAACAACAACAACAGCAACAAGCTGCACGCCAAAAGCAGATAGAACAACAGAAGAGACAACTGGAAGAACAAAAAATGATTGAAATGAGAAAACAACAGCAACAGGCTCTGGCACGTCTTCAGCAACAGCAACAAGAACTACAACGTAGAAAAGAAATAGAAGAGCAAAAACAAAAGGAGTTACAACAAAAGCTACAACAAAAAAGACAGCAAAGTCAGGTTTGTGACTTTAAAATGATGTAACTACTAGTACCTCATAAGGACGTTCATGGCAAATGAAGTTGTAATGTCAATTTTATGAAAATTGGCACTAAGTTACTTTATCATATTAGAATTTCAAGAATAAAATAAAAAATGGGGGTCACCAACTACATTTTTTGGAGCTACAACTCGAGGAAAAAGGACTACTTTGAAGAAAACAGTGCACGTTTTCTCACAGCTTTCCAAGTTTACTAGAACATTAAAAAGGATGAAAACAGCATTCTAATTTGATGAAATTTTCCTTATGTTATATATGCCTATTTATGACATGAATAAGAGAAAATAATGATGAAAAATGGTCCTACACAAAATTTATGAAAGTTTGAACTCGCGCGTTGTCATCAAAATGGGTGAGCTTTGATGTTGTGAAGAGGTGTTTTTTTTTGAAAAAATTAGTTGTCATCCTTTCCATTGTAAATGCACCTAAAAAGTTTTTGATTCCTTTGTTTTTATGGAGAGCCCTAACCAAACATGTGTGCACAAACAATGCCTGCAAATGTCTTTAAGGTGACTGACTACTTTAGCAAGGAATAATTACAAAATGTTCTTAGAAAGATATTTTACACATCCTTTAACGCTGATTCCAAAAATGAAGATGAACTAAAAATATTTGAAAAAAGTTTTAAAAATAAGCTCAAAATTCAGCATCTTGTTAGCTCAATGAGCCAAAAATCATACTCAAATGATGCCAACAAAAACACATAAAATGCTTAATTTATAAGTTCTAATAATTACGTTTTCTTCAAACTTTCTCAAAAGATTGATTTTTATCTGCTGTTTTAGGAAATTCAAAGAAAAGTCCCGTGCAAAATTTGGGGTTTTTGTCCTGTTGAAGTTCAAAACCTGTATGGTTCCTCAATAAAATACCCGAAGCTTAGTATGCGGTTTTGCGCGTTTTTTTGTGTGCACGCACATTGTGGGCTCAAATTGAATGTCCAAAAGTAGTCAGTCACCTTAAGACCACAAAGGACCCACCTAAGCCAATCCTGATGTCAGTCTTAAATTAAACTGACCATGATATGTATCTGAATGTTAAATTTTGGGGTTGACCACAGAGTTTCTTTTTTGTCACAGAATACAAGCAATTCTTTGTGGGGTTCAACACCAGTACCTTCAACCCCATCACTAACAGAAATACAGCAACAACAAGAAAAGCGAGAACGTAATGCACAGCAAGAAAAAGAAAGACTAATGCAACAAGAAAGAGAACAGCAACAGAGAAATGCAGCAGCGGCAGCAGCAGCTGGCTGGACAGAAAGAAATAATAAAGGAACATCAAGTGTGAAATCACTGCTTGAAATTCAACAAGAACAGGAAAGACAACAACTTGCTAAGAAACAGAACCAACAGTTATCACGTTCACATGTGAGTTTCCTATGTCATTTAAGTATTTGTGAACCTCTGTTTTCTTTAAGCAATTGACTTTATTATTATTTGATTATAGCCATCCTCTCATAACCCCTTAAGTTCAACTGTATGGGGTAATAATTCTTCTACGTTATCTTCATCTTGGGCCTCGCCTGTTTCAAGTACACCTTCTACCAATGCCTGGGGTGGAGGCAACAAAACAGCAAAACAACCTTCTAGGTTTGTAGGACTTAGTAATGAAGATGATGATGATGACGATGATGATGATAATGACGATGATGATGACGAAGAGGAATCTTTCTGGGATGAAGCTGTCAAGGAAGCAAAAAAAGCAGGACAAACCAAACAGCAACAGAGAAAGCAGCAACAACAACAGCAACAGCCTAAACCTCAGTCTGTTCAGCCCAAGAACAGGCAACCAAGGTAAGTAGTCTATCAAGTTCACACTAGGGTCTACTTGTATGAGTGCACACATGGCACAGCATACAATATCATCAGGGTACCAGTACATGGATTTGTTGTCTTTTGAACTAATCACAGCTGGTCCCTTGAGTTTTTATCAGTCATATGAAGTACTGTATGCTCTAAGGTGGTTGTCTTTTGTAGTAATGCTGCATTCCCTGGTCTTGGAAATAAAACTCAATCAAAAAGGACAAGCAAAGATGAGGTATTAAAAAAGTAACTTGATTGATTGGTTGTTCGTGTGCAGAAGTCGAGGGAGTTGTGTTTAAATAAGCTGTATATATCTTTGTACATAATATTGGGCAATAACTAAAGTGATCAATTTTTTCTTTATTTTGTCAGGAAAATGTACGCCGTATATTCCAACAGCAAACAAGTGTTTCTGATGAATTTGCACGATGGTTTGAAAAGTCTTTAAAAGCCTTGAAAGTTACTTCTATTGATAGTAAGTTTATCAAACCATTGTATTGTTAAACCCTATTGTGGCTCATTATTTGGCTAAGTTGACGTTGTGACAGGGTGGATCTTCTTCCACAGGATCCCAATTGGAATTTAGAAATTGATTTTTGAGATGGGAGGAAAGGTGCAGAAAAACCAGGCTCAAAGCACAGGAGAGAACCAACAAGCAACTCTATTCACATGACACCAATTCCAGGAATTGAACGTGGGTCATCTTGGCTCTCACCTCTATGCCACCCATGCTTCCCCGTTTATTTAGCCAACAGCTATAACCCCTAGTATAAAATATAAAATACCAAGTGCTTTAAGTATTATAAATGTACTGCTAAACAATTGGGTTACCTTCTTTTTCAGTTCCTACTTTCTTTGCTTTTCTCCAAGAGATTGAATCACCTTATGAGGTAATTGATACTGGTATTGCTTTAATATATGTTGATGGTAATGATGATGCCGGTGGCAGCGGTCATGATGGTTGTGGTCATCATGATGGTCATGGTCATGGTTGAAATGGTGGCCATGGCGACCGTTGTGCTGATGATGATGATGATAACCTGGTGTCCGGAGCACGCACGAACCGTCCAATCACAGCGTGCTTCGATGCTTAGCCAAGCGGCCCTTGCTCCAAGTCTCTTCCCAATACAAAAACACGCGTTTCAAAGAATTTAGAGAAAAAAGTTGAAGTATATGTGTTGTTTAAAAAAATAAAGTAAATCTTTGCGATCCATCTCCTCAAATTCTGTGAGATATATGACTTTTAAGACTCGGGCGAGGGCCGCTTGAATTACGACAACAATCCTTTTCGCGCTTAGTTTTTCGTACAGCTGGAATGGTGATGTTTTAGTTTTCACTGATGTGATCATTGATTTTCTCCTTTGAGGTCCATGATTATGTGAAGTCCTACGTAGGTGACAATAAAGAAGCCCATGAATTCGCTCGGGATTTCATTGAACAAAGGAAAAAAGCTTATTCACGTCAAAATACTCAACCATCTTTACCACAGGTACAAGGCCAGGAAATATTTTGACTTGTTCATTTTGTTTGAAAGCCTAACTCTATTTTAAAATTCTAAGTAATAAGTTTTTTGAAGCACCTTATATAAAGATACTTGTATTTTGAAGAACTTTTTTGTCAAGTTCAAAGTAAAGATAAAGACATGAGATGTTCACTACAGCATTAATAAAATTATAATTCCCTAGAGTATTATTCTAGGTGAAAAACTTTGCTTCAAACTGATTTAGTCTGTTTGAATGTTAAATGATGGTTACACCTCATAAATTGGACAATCTAACTTTAATTGGCATTTTTTTTTGAGGATGCTGAGTTGTGATGAAATGTTTCCAGCATCCATGCTGTGTCTTTCTTGGAAATGTCAGCCAATCACAGACATGTATTGCTGGTCAAGCAGGTTGATGTATTTCATGTCTTTAACTTCACTTTGACAATGATGTCAAGAACATACCAATGCACAAAAACTATAAAAAATACTATAAAGTTTTAACTATAAAATTATATAACTTTCCTTATTAAATGTACTATTTTTTTAATTTAGGAAAGTGTGTGGGGAACTGTCAACCAGAAAAGTAGTGTGAGCCAACAGGCACAACAACAGGCACCACAAGAAGAATGTGTACAGAATGCACAAGCAGATACAACAACAAACAAGAAAAAGAAGAAGAAGAAGATGCAGAAGGTTGATCCCAGAATACTAGGCTTTAGCGTCAATGCTGCAGAACGAGTCAATATTGGAGAGATACAGACACTAGAGGATGCATAAAAGAAACATACCAACACAACTACCACTTTGAAGATTTACTTTCTACCTGACCTTGCTATTTTCATGTTTTGTATTTGAAGCAGCTTTGGGAATTGTTTTGTAAACTCCAACTCCAAGTGAACTGATAATTCTTTTTGTACAGGGCAAAAAATGGCATTCATAACCGGAATGCAAAGAAACAGGTATTACAGGTACTGTAGTTCAGCCAATAGTGTAATATCAAAAGCAAAACCTGCATGGATAGATGTCACAAAAGACAATGGGTTTGCTCTGCATGAATGCAATAGTTTATTATCGGTATACTTTTTTCTGAATATAGCTGCCTTAAGAGAACTGTTCAACTATTGTACTCATGCAAAGTGCCCTTTTGATGGAATGTATCTTGTGTAATCTCTATTCATGGGTAAAAGGAAAGTCAGTGACTCTTAGCTTGGCCAGGGGCAGATCCAGGAATCTGAGAAGCGGGGGAGGGGGTGAAAATTTGCTGTAGATGAATCTCGCTGCTGACTATGCAAAACGAAACCAGAGAAATATGATTTCCAGAAATGCCATTTCCTGCATACTGGGATATTTTGGACAAAAATGTAAAGGTAAACTAAAGGGGGGGACATCAGCCCTATTGGCGCCATTTAAATCCACCCGTATGCCACCATTGCCATTACTGAAACTAAGAGCAATATCCAATATTCATTACCCAAGATACTATGTTTCCATTAAAAGCCAGGAAAGGTAATGGACAGTAAGGAAGGTATTTGCTACATGAAGAACCAAATAGTTTAACTAATTATAAAAATGTAATGTACAAAGACAAATGATGTGTTCACTAAGTTTGTACAAAATTGAGGTATATAAGTTTGTCTGAACAAACTAAAAATGTCTTTTATTCAGATTTATTTAAAGTTTTACTCCTATCGATACCTTAGGTTCTGTTATCTTATCTGGGCATTATCTGCTTGGCCACTTGCAGAAGGTCACAATACCCTTTTGTTTAAATTCATCAATCTTAAAACCTGAGATGAGAAATTAATTGCAACATTGAACACAAGGTTGCAGGCAATCAATGTTGCAAGCCATGTCACACAAGGCAATTTGTTGCACACAATGTTGCTGAAGTAAATAATGATCCTACTTCAGCAAAAATGCCTGCAGCAATGTTGTGAGCAATGTTTACCATGTGTCTAGTTTTAGTTTAATTCCTACATGTCTTCAACTTGGGCTTGAGAGATTCAAAAACTACATTTTCTTCACTTCTTCACTTCACTTTCGACCTATGAAAAGCTGTGCTTATCAGTGACAGATCTTGGAGGCTGCCCTCTTTCTAAATCCGGGGACATTTGAGCACAAACTACTGATAAGGCCCAAATAAATTGACTGGACTGATACAATTAAACTTTAGAATTTTGTTTAGTTTTTGCAGTTGTATCCAATAAGGATGAAATTGTCTTTCATCCTTAGGGATCAATGATGCCTCATCTTTCAAAATCCTAGACCTGCCTCTGCTACTGTTTAGGACACTTGGACTTCAGTAGCCATACTAAGGTGACTTCTATCATCCTGAAGAATAGTCACTGGTCACAGACTTGAAGGCAGACACTTAAACATGTATTTACAATAAGAGCGCGAAAAAGAAAAACGAAAACAATTTTTAAATGTGCCCCACTCTTGTGAAATGTGTACTAGCATCTACCACACAGATTTGCAGTGAGAGTTTATACAAGTGTGTTATGTTACTGGATTGAAGTATGGAACTCTGAAGATATTTTTAAACTTGTAAGAACACTGTTTAAAACATCAAACAGACTGTTCCCTGCCACATAATCATTGTCTACCAAGTTTACAAGGTAAAATGTTTCTTGAATAGTATTGATTATGGCTCTAGAAGGCGATTCCTCAGGGTAAAGATGTCCCCACTGCTGATTCCAAAGAGCAAAGGCCTCATCCTGCAAAAAAGGATAAAAAGGAACATAAAAAAAAAAAAACTCTTGTATAATTATCATACCTCAATAGCAAAATCCAAATTCCATTAGCCAAATTCTCATCTGGTCTTGCCTGGAACCAATGTATAATTCTTATCTATTAGCAAAAAGTTAGTAAAATACTACTGAAAACTTACTTTCCAGAACTGGAATGCAACAGGATCAACAACAGTTGGCTGAATAACTTCTGACCCCGGAAACACGCCCCATGTAACAGCATTAGGTGAGTACATATTGGCATTGGTGGAATCATCACCCTGAAGAGGAGAACCGAACACATTATTCGTGGATGTAAAATGCCATGAAAAAGTGCAAATGGTTTTTTCACGATTAAAAGGCCTTAATCATGTTGGCATGACATTTTGAAATATTTGATTTATCAGAGAATATAGTTCAGTTTTGCTAATGTTGGCGTGACAAAATTGAATGTAATCTCCCTTTACTAGTAAAACCATTTTTTAAAGTGTCATGGTAAAATGATAGGTCTACTATTACTGCTATTTTCATAAACATGCAAACTCTGTAGTTAAAGTTTCCCATTGGAATTTGGCTTTTCACTGCCGCCAGTCAAAAATATAAAAGATACCGACTGATTAGTTTTGATTGACAGAAGCCAAAAACCAAATATCAGCGTGCAGCTCGCAGCCACAGAGTTCGCATGTTTATGAAAATAGCAGTAATACAATCATTTCAACACAACTTTTCAAGATGGTCCCTATTCATACTTACGGATGATTTCACCATGTGAAAGTTGATGCGTTTGCTGTCTTTTAGCTGCTTGTATAGCTCGTTGCCAACTTCTTCTCTTGCAAAAAACTCTATATATGCCTTTAACAACAAGACCATTATTAAATTCTGATAGTCTAGCTTATTAAATACATGAACAATTAAGAGGATTGCAGCCAATCCAATTTCAGAAATCAGGTGCAATGAATATCCTTTAACCCTATACAAACTTGACAATGAAAATGCTACTTTGAGTAACAACCACTAGTGGATGTATATACTGTTCTGGTAATTAAAAGCACTAGTGGTTTGCATAAGAACTGACTATTTAAAGACTGTATTCTGTTACATTCAAAATATCCCAAAGGATTGTGAATTATTCATTCATTTGACAAATTGATATAGTTGACAAGTTCCTCAAATCTCTCGCCTTCCACTAGTACTCATAAATCTGATTATCAACACAGCTGCTCGTGGTGTAACTACTACATGTACATGCATGCATGACTTGTAAAATCATTGACATATATAATAATAATTACATACCTTTTGGAAAACATAACCTCCAGGTTTACCCCATCCTACTCTTGGATCGTCTGAGGGAGCACCGTTAACACATGGTTGACTGTTTATTGTCAGTATACCTTTTTTATTGATATCTGCCAAATCTTTTATTATGGAGATGGTCTCTGTTGCAAGTTCATCTTCTGCCCATGGTAGTTGGGTTACCTATAAATGAGAATGGACACAACAAAAGTGAACTGACACAGGCTATTATGTTGTTTTGCTGCTAAGTAGCAGCAAAACAAATCACAATATTTGGTTTTTGATATACGTCCAACTTCCCCTCAGTTTACAAACCTTGTATCCATGCCTGTTTTCTTTTCCAGTAAGATAACAAACAAAAATTTCACACACATCATCAAAGGATTGCAGTTCTCTTCCCCACATGTTTAACAGGTCTGCATTGGTGCTCAGAGTTTTACCCATTAGAAATAGGTGATAATCTTTCAGCTGACCAAAAGATGCAGCACTTGAGTTTCCCCACCGACCATTTGGCATTTCATCCCATTCAGAAGTTCTAATCAAATAACTTCTTGGCCTTGTAGCCCAAAATATCGGTCGCACATCATCATCACTGCGGGTTTCATTATGCTGCCATGATATAATATTGGATGTGCATTCACCAAGGTCAAGATTTTGTATGATTCTTTTCAGTGGCTTTTCCAGATTTAGAGTATAAAAATGGATGCCAGGTACATCACAGCTTGCAAGTAGTTTTTGGCACATGCTTACTGCATAATGAACACCAAAATTAATAACTGCATTAAGGTCATCCTTGATCGGAGCAAGAGATTCAAAGATGTGGTCAGGAATGTTGAGAGATAGTGATCTTTTCAACTGACGGAGGGAGGCAAGACTCTGCATTAATACAAAAATATATTGAGGTTAATTTTTTGTTATTTCAAAGTCCTTTCCTTTAGCTGGTTTTTACTTTGAACACAAATATTAATTAAATCAGTTATGCACATTTCTATCAACAGTGTCTATATTATACAGTATGTCACATATATATAGTAACTGTATTATGCACTTCTGTTATTTGTAAACGAGACCTAATATATGGGATGCCACATAACTAACATAACCCAAATAGAAATAACATGGATGCGCCATACATAGTATAGTTAAGTTAAATTTACCTGTATCGGAAATATACCAGGAATGATTGGTACATTAATGCCTATGCTATGGCAATCTTTAACAAACTGAAAGTAGGTTTCCACCTCAAAAAACATTTGGGTAGTGATAAAGTCTGCTCCAGCATCTACTTCCATTTTCAGTTTACCAAGATCTTCCTCATAGGAGCTTTTGTTTTTAAAACCAGATGGATAGCCTATGACAACAAAAATTATGTACAAAACAGACTGACATGTATATATGATAATTTAATTATTTTCCTCCTAATCCTGCTCACCATTTATAGGCTTGCCCTATCAGTGTCCAAAAATATGTCATAGCATTAATCTGGGCTTGAAATAATGGCTGGTCATGATGACCAGCCAACATTCATACCTTGTTTCTGGCTTAATGTCATTAGTCAAAATGACCAACAAGGCAAAGATTTGATTGACAAGTTCCAATTCTAGCCAGACATCTGATGACCATGCAGCCATTATTTTAAGCCCTGTGCAATGCAGTGGGTATTTTGTAGAAGCCACTCAAACTCTTTAAAATTATAAAACATCTAGCATGCAATACTGCAGGGTATACCTGTAACTGCAATAGTAAAATGGTGTCCAAATTCATGTTTTACAAATCTGATTAACTGCTCGGTGCTGGAGAATCCATCCTCTGTGATACTAGCATCATCTTCCATGAGAGAAGCTGGGCCTAGCATAACAAATGAAAACAATAGATATCATTCAAAAACTAATGAATGTTTAATTACGAGAACACAATAAGATCATCAACCATATGGAGAAAGTATTAAATCTGATTCAAAAACTCCTGAATAAGCCTTTGGTCCAATTGGAGAGACCATACATGTCACATGCATGGACCTTTATATACCCTATAAAGTCTTCTTCATTAGTATTCTTTATATAAAGAATACTAATGAGGATAACTTTATCAGAAAATAAAGGTACCTCCAAGGTTTAGATGAAGACTTAGAGCCTCATTAAGGTCAGTCTCACTGACAACCCGTGAAATCTACTCAACTAGCAAGCCCGTCTTGAGATTGCCATGCTATCTTCAAAGTGTGGCAGCCTTTTTTGGAGCTGACTGCACATGACAGTGATGTATAAGCCTTGACTGCGCATGACAGTTACGTACAAACTTCTATCAATGTATAAAAGTCCATGTTCGTGACGTGTATGGTCACCTTAATTCAACCAAAGGTTTGTGAATTATTCATGAGTTTTTGAAGCTGTTTAATAAACTTGCAGATCATGTTTTATCAGGTCTAAAACCACTAGATAAAACACTCCTGCTCATGTATTAAACAGTACATATAAAATGTCTTATCAATCTCGCTTTCTGATTGGTTGCAATGACATGTACATGCATCATTAGAGAGCATAGTGCACACATACATTTCTATTTTATAAAAGAAATAAAAAACTTGATGGCTGTGCTGTGTGCAGTTATAAGGACTTGGGGAACACTAGAGAAGTGTTGAGAAGTTAAGCACTCTGCTAGGCATCGTTCTCCCCCTAACACTTCTCTTGTGTTCTGCCAATCCCCACATACTTTATAACTGCACACAGCACCACACACACACACATTTTCTATTTATAATAATAATAATAATAATAATATTTCTTCATGATTATAGAGATTAATGTATACATATGTTATGACAGCTGCAAGAGCAAATCACTACTAGCTACTCTTTTAAATTTACTAGTCTTGTACCTCTTCTAATTGCTCTTATGCCACAAACTCCCAACTCTTTTGCTCTCAAAAGATGTTCAAATACTTGTGTTTTTGTTGTTTTATAGTAAGGAATATGTATCATGGTATTGAAACGACTGACTTGTCGTGAGGCTGCACATATTAATAAAGCTGTTGGTTCTTGGCAAGTGTCAGATAAAGGATCTTCAGAAGGCTTCCAGGTAATGTCAACAAACAAAGGATTAGTGTTGCTTTCATGTAACCGGTATAATATGGCACACAAATTAGTAGCTCCATTGAAAGTCTTTGGAGGAAAGAATTCAACTGAGAAAAACTTTCCATTTCCTTGACATTCTTTGATCTTGTTGAGGAGTTCTGTAGATGGAATTTTGTCTCCAACAGCACACATGTCGTTGTGTAAATTTGCCATCTTGTCTATGAAATAGAGCGAAAACACTAGAACCATGAAATAAAAACAAAATAGTTACTAACTAATAGTTTTTATTTAGTGATTATTTAGTCAATATCACTCAACCAGAAACAACAAATACAAAAGGAAACAATACCTCATTACAACTTTACTTGTCTTTTATAGTAACTAATAGTCGCTAAATAAGAACTATTACACACTAACAATTTGATTTTGTTTCATGGTTCTAGTGTTTTCGCTCTAATATCAGACATACTATAAATTACTACAGGGGGAAGTAATTACATGTATGGTGTCCATGCACTCCCCTTTTTCTAGATTGAAATTCGTTGGTTTAAAAATTAAAGATGGTAATGCGCTAGTCAACTTAATACGTAAAGATACACATTCTAGCTAGTTGAGGTTGTTCTAATGTAGGTAATAGAATAACCTATGAAAACTCTGAGCCCTTTTGTATTGATTCATACGTACAAGCTCAAACAACATGCAACGTGTAAACGAATATTGATCGTTTCGTATAGTAAACAAACCTTGCGATACGAAACTGACCAATAAAAAGAACGATTATGGGTATACTTATGTGCTAGGCCACTACATCCCAGGTAATCTTGTTCTCATGTATCACTAGATCTTTGGCCAAACTAATGCTGCTCAGCGTACATTGCGTTCTTATAATCAGGTTAGAAACCGGAAAGGTGCGGAAAAAAAGAACCGGACAAACCGGCTGCTTCATGGTAAGAAATTTTTCTTCGGGAATTAAATCTACTTGAAAATCGATTCCGAAAACCTTTTAAGTAAGCGAAGAAAGAAATAAGATGAGCTTATTATAAAAAAAAAACTTTTTAAAAGCTAATCCAGGCGAGAGGCGATATGTATAGCAAGCTATAGTAGGGTGATGGGAGCCCTGTGGTGAATGGTCAAGGCTCGGCTGCTTAGTTTTCTATCAATCTATCAAAGATGGCGACCGGTGGACAACAATTAACAGCAGAAGAAGAAGACGCTACTGAACTTCAATTCCCTAAAGGTACTTCATCTATGATAATATATGGATTTTACGATGTTCATAAAATCAGGCTAATGCTTTTTTCATGTTCAATTAGCTATTGATCAGCTGTTGTACCCGTCTATGGTCCGCTCCTTAAACACAATTTTGCTTTTTCAACAGAGTTCGAAAATGCTGAAACTTTATTGAATTCTGAAGTGTATATGTTGCTTGAACACAGAAAGAAGAAGAATGAAAGTGCAGAAGAAGAACAAGAACTATCAGAAGTGTTTGTAAAAACTCTTAATTACACTCAAAAATTTAGTCGATACAAGAACAGAGAAACCATTGCGCAGGTTCGAAGTTTATTAGGCAAGAAGAAACTTCATAAATTTGAACTTGCATGTCTTGCAAATCTATGTCCAGAAACAGCTGAAGAAGCTAAAGCTCTTATACCAAGGTGAGAAATAAAAAAAATCCTGTCTGTCTCTTTTTGAGGTGAGAAAAGGAGGCGAGAATAGAGAGGGGGCAAGGTGAAAGATTAGGTAGCTGGGTTTGGGGGATTAGTGTCTTTAATTAACAGTAAGTTCAAAAACAATCTAAAAGGTATGCATTCTAAAAGGTATGCATTAAAGAAAAGAGCTGTTGAAGCCATGTTGAACCCTTAAAAGGTACAACCGTATATTTTATAAATAGACAATTTGGGCAATCAAACACTCTGTTTCTCAAATAACATCTTTTATAAGCTGCTAGTCTTCATCAGGTGATGGTGTAGGCTTGATGGTGCATCTGTTATATACTGCTAGTCGATCATCTGTGCATTTCTGATTGGAACCTAACAACATCAATAGGGATTGTGGTATAGAAATCCCTGAAGCATGGATGCCCACGATACGGAAACACTCTAGGCAGAGGCTCAACAATAAAACATCCAATCAGAACATAGCAGAGCAGATGATCCGATGAGCTGTATATAACAGACGCACCATCAAGTCTACATCTTTGCCTGATGAAGACTAGCAGCTTCTAGTAGAAATGTTGTGGTCCTTTACAAATGACCCTCAATCGTGAGACAAACAAAAAAGTATCATTTCTCTATTACATTTCCACGAAGATTAATATTTTTCATTATATCTTCTATGTTTGTTCAGTAAGAAAAAATTGATAAGTAAAAATTGCCCCTAAAAGAGACGTCTGTCATTGGGAGATGCCTGTCATTTAACTAATATCTTGCTTTCTTTTACAGCCTAGAGGGACGGTTTGATGATGAGGACCTCAAACAACTATTAGATGATATCCAGACCCACAGAAGTTTCCAATATTAATATAGGGTTGGGCAGGCACTGTGTTCTTCTACATAGTTTATAGTTTGTACCTATCATTAATATTGTATTGAAATCTAATGCAAATACATGCAAATCCTGATACCTTGGAAATTGTAGTCGTTTTAATTTGTAAGTTGTAAATAAGCTTTTACTTAAGAGATTTCAACTGATCACAGAATGTATTACTTTCTAGGATTTTGCCTAAGTTGAACATGACAGAAGCAGAGTTACAATGTTTAAACACATGTATTAAAAAAATGTTTGCAGCTGTTCCCAATCACACATAGGGAATGTCATGGAAATGCCTTGATTGACTTCCACCAAAACCTACTTAGTTCAGCCCTGGGTGGCAGTTGCCATAATCATTACAGAAATGAACCTCATGGAGTATTTCCTGTAGATTTATTTATTGGTTAATAAAATGTTTGTTGCCATTCTTTATTTCACTGTGTTTGTCATGGGGCAGTGGGATCTGGATTTAGGTGCATGAAAACTAATAACACCTTACTGTGCAAAAGAATTGAACTGAATATGCAAGCTGTTTGCTGAAATCTGTACTTCAATTATCTTCTTCCTCCAAAATGTTGAGACAGCAAAATCCACATGCTTGGTAATGGAGGGTTTGGGGATAGAGAAATAGAATGAATCAAGTGTTAATTAATTTAATAACTTGATATTACTAGCACTTAATATATTCTAAGTACAGTAATGAAGTGTATTCTAATTAACAATAAGAGTACAAAGCTAGAGTGCTTACACTATGTCCATGAAATAAAATCTAAATAGTTACTACCTAATAGTTTTTATTTAGTGACTATTAGTCACTATCACTCAACTGGAACAGCTTTAGTAACAAAACACAAGGGAAATCAAATAATCAAGACAATAGAAAGATAATACTTTATTTAATAGAGACATACTTTATTGTTACTTAAGCTGTTCCAGTTGAGTGATAGTGACTAATAGTCACTAAATAAAAACTATTAGGTAGTAACTATTTAGATTTTATTTCATGGACATAGTGTAAGCACTCTACTAACCCATGTCAATTTAATAATTTGATATTACTAGCACTTAATATATTCTAAGTACAGTAATAAAGCGTATTCTAAATAACAATAATAGTACAAAGCTTACAATGTTTCCTATTCAACTGTCAATCCTTATGGCTTCTGGTAACAATAAATTAGGGATTTGTTGATACAGCTGTAATTACCTTATGATCTCATAAGTTAAAGCCATCTTAGTAATATACATGCAATATTATTACAATTAAGGCAAGCTGGCTGTCCAACAATAGCACTAAACATATTCTTTTAGAGAGCAGTACTGGACTGTCTATACAATGACAAGTGCCTCACTAACTGGCATATTGATCACAGCTGTAATGATGG
Source organism: Anthopleura sola (assembly GCA_023349425.1). Taxonomy (NCBI): domain Eukaryota; kingdom Metazoa; phylum Cnidaria; class Anthozoa; order Actiniaria; family Actiniidae; genus Anthopleura; species Anthopleura sola. The sequence continues at coordinate 47,412 of JALHLI010000049.1, forward strand.
GGATGCTCTTTCCTTGTCTCAGTACAAACACTTTAATGGTGTCAGAAATGCCTTTATCACTTATACACTCCACCAGACTTTCATAAGTGTAACAAAGGCCTGGGACAAGTAATGGTACTACGATGCATGGTTTTGCTAAGGCATAAAGAGATTCATCATACTGAAATGTTATTAACAAGTTTGTGATGGCAACACTTGGTGAAATGTTTTGCAGATTTACAGTCAGCTTAAATGCAGGGCCAATTCCCTGTATGTGGGCCGACAGCTTCAGTGGCTCCATAGCAGATGAAGACACTGGATTGAGGCTCTTTTGCAGTGCATTGACATATGACCTAGCAGCAGTCAGTCGGAGAAGATACAAGTCATGCTGGAACATTCGGTGCATACTAACAGCACTTTCACGCTCTCTTAATGTCTGGTCAACAAACAACTTGGTTTTCTTTGGAACACTGAGTTTAACTGACTGGGCAGGAGGGGGGCCTGGCGTCAGGTCTTTACCTTCAAATGTAGCTGTTCTCTTCAAGATCTTCACATAAAGTCCTCCTGCTGTTGTTATCAAAATCAGTGCACTGTCCTCTCTACCAAATCTTCCAAACCTGATAGCTGTGACAGGGTCATTTGTTTTTATTGTACTTACAAGAAACTTGTCCTTGTAAACCCTTGTTTCTCCATTGTTAAGGCTAACAAGTAAGCCTTTGAAGCTTCTAGCCTTGTAATCCATAATAGCCATGCTAACAATGTTAGAGGGAAGATAAACAGTCCATAGCTTCTTTCCTTTGGTGGAATAACAAGTCAAGGTATCATCCATGCACCCTACGATGATGTTTTTCCCTAAGCGTTCCAGGGAGACAGCTTGTGATGTTAATTCTATACAGGCTTTAGCAGTCTTACTTCCTCTTTTAAGAGTATACACTTTACCATCGCGACAAGCAACCACAATCCTGAATTCGACATCAAAGAGGCCTGTTACAGACATGAATGATGGGACACTAGGCAGACTCATCTTAGAAAGAACAGTAAATGCCTCAGGGTCTAAGACATATATATCTTTACTTTCTGTTCCAATGACAAGGCAGCTTACAGCATCATCATCAGCCATGCTTTTCTTTAAAGTGTTCATGCAAGTGATTACTGTCTGGCGTTTCAAAGGAACTACCTTATAAATGCTAGCAAAGTTTTCCATTTCTTCTAATGGCAGAGAAAGAAATTTTAGTGATCTGACTGTCAATTCACCTTCACTTCCTTCATTTTTTAAACTCTCCAGCATTTCCTTGAGCATTTGAACATCAATCTTGTCCTCCTTTGCTTGGTTCCAAAGATCTTGCTCAACAGCATTCACCTCCAGGGGTGGCAACGTAAATTTAAAGTATGGCCTTAAGTTTTTATATACATATATAAAAGGCCCTGATGCAACAGCAACAGCTGGGGTACGTGGATCATTGGTATCCATATAAAACGTTACCAGTGCAGTTGGAAGGTCGATTATAGCACTTTCCATAAAAAGACTTGTACCTTTGAACACTTTGAGCTTCATGTCAAAAGTGCCTGTTCCAAAATCTGCCACCAGAAGCTTGAAGTCGCCATCTGCATTAAGATCAGCCAGTGAAATGGAAGAGGAGAAGGTATAGAGATTGACCATAGGGTCTTGATGGGCATTCAACCAGACTTTGTCGCAGTCATCAGAATTTTCCCTAGCAAATGATTACAAACCATAATTAGTTACAACCTAATACCTTTTAGTGCAAGGGTTCTTAGCGATCTTCCTAGAATGGATAATAGCAAAGTTAGCTAAAACTTATGTTTTTTTCCCCCTTTCTCATGAAAAAACAACATTGCGTTGTCAAGGAAGATCAAACATTCAAAATTCGAGCGAGTTTTACAGTTTATTCTTTGGACGGCAGATAAGCAAGAAGGGCTTCATACCTTTGATTCGCTTTCTCAGTAGAGCTTTCCATTATTCTTCTCGCAAGAGTAGTACAGTAAGCTTATTTGAGATATTCGGGTGCGATCGAAGGTTGTGCGAAGGACAACAAGAAACAAGATGGCGCACGAACGAGCGAGCTAACTAGTGCTAGTCTCTCCCGGGCGCTTTTATAAATAAAATAACCGACCAGCCAGCTGTCCTTCTAGTCTTCCTTCTACATTATACTAACTTATTCGAGTGTTTCTCCCAAACATCCCAAGTGCTCTATTTCACCGGTAGAGTCATAAGAACTTAGTTTCTATTGCTTTTATGATATAGAAGAAGATATTTTAAGATCATAAAAGCGTTTTATTTTCTGATCAAATTTGAGATTCTCCAAACTATGGCAAATAAGCGAATCACATTCGCCATCCTTTTCTCATTCACAAAGAAGCAGAGCGAGTCTGACAAAGCAGTTTTCACGAAATTGTCTTGAAAAAAAGTTATAAGAAGGATGTAAACATCAACGTTATACAAAAAGGTTTGGGAAATCCGACTTAAAATTAAACAGAAGTGACAGTTCCTCAAGATTTCCATACGTAATGTGCACAACTTTGGATTGTGCAAGCTCTACTTCAAAAACAACACTGGATTTTGTCAGATATTTTTTCAACATCTACAAACCCATCTTGGGTAAGTTTTATAATTCAGTTTATTATTTGAGGGATTGTTTAGGAACCTTTTTATTTCATTCCTAAGCGGAAACGAGACTCTTTTCGAGCCGTAGTTTTCGCCGCTTTTCGATCTACTGACTGCCTGGAAGCTGCTTCGGCGAAAAATCTTTTCGGCAGACTTACTCTAGCATTTCGACTTTTACTTCTATTTCCTTTTCAGAGCACTATTCTAGTTGAAAAGTGTATGTTTTTGTTTTAAATTTGACAGAAAGTTTTAGTTTAAGCTTATAACAAATTGTTCAAGCGTATTTGTAAGCAAAAAGGCCTAGTCAGTAGATAATGCCGCGATATTTCAACCATGAGCAGGCACTCTACAGGTATATTTTGTGCTTTTTATTAAAAAAAAAAAACTTTGTTGAATGAAAATTTACTACAAAAGATTAAAACAATCTCGAAAATCAGAAACTGCCCATTTTGTGCAGATTTTTGAGTTAAAATGTAGTAGAAAAGCTTTCATTTGTGCCGCCGGTTTGTGAGCTGTCAATCACAAACCATGTTTTGTGAGTGAATTAGCCAATGAGAGCGCGCGTACTATCTAAGCTATATTATAAATAATAATAATAATAATGATGATATTATAATGATATTATAAATTGCATATATATCAAGTGTCAAAGTCCATTTTCCCCGTAGTTTAAGGCTGTTTAGTGGTTTTTTTAAATCCGCTTTACTCTCTACTGACATACAGTCGATGTCATCATTGTAGCGATTGACAGTATAACGAATGCCACGTGATTCTTTGTTTATTCGGCCAAAGCGAAAATTTGAATTCAAACTTTATGATGAGTAGCATTGACTCTGGAGAGAATAATAATTATAAACTCTACGTACACTTCGAGTGAGTCGCACAACGTTCATGTCATTGCCTGTATATTACTGACCCAATATATTGGCCTACCTAACTCATGGGGGTTTGTTTTCAGTTAGAGACATGTGCTACCAGTAAGAGTTTAAATGGTAAGTTGCGGGTACAGAAACCATTGTTTAATATAGCGGCCAGTCACCCCACGTGCACCTGTTAAGATAAAGTTTTGATATTCTCAGTCAGTCTTGATATTCTCAGTCAGTCTTGATATTCTCAGTGCCGTAGTTAACTCTACGATCTGTATTATAATACTGCTAGAATGATTTTATTTTGCAGTATTTCGTTCTCCTTGTTCGGTGTATTGTTGGTTCAAGGAACACCGTCCTCTACCCCAGCCGCTACAAGTTCTGAGGATGTCTTTACTTCTGTGGAACAGTTGAAAGGCCTATCAAGACTCGAATCGTTCCTCAGTCATTTGCTTGATGAGTATGTAAATGGTAAAAACCCTGTACCTCAAGTAGTCAAGGACTTTTCGAATGAAATGAAGAAGATCCAAAAAGCAAAAGAACTTGTTGGTATCGATGCATTCATTGGTCATCCAGCCAATGTATTTCTCTTGGTCAGACGCTTCATTAAACACTGGACAGAGCTATCAAACTTCTTGAATCAAGGGTCAGAAAACGGTGAGTCCTAGTCTTATAGCCTTGTAAATTAGTATTGATCTGCTTCCTCTGTGATTATTGTTGGTCATTAACATTAATCAGTTTTCAGTTCAAAATTTAACTGATTAAATCTCGACTTATTTTGAAGATTTACAGAAGATTCTAAAGGAGAATAAGCCTTCATTCCCATCATCACACGACTTGTTGGGATGTGCCACGGCTCTACTGAGGATACAAGACATTTATCAGTTGCCTGCAAAGCAAATGGCTGAGGGACACTTCATTAAAAATGATCAGCAGGGACCACAGCTTGGAGCAGACGAATGTTTTGAGCTGGGTTACGTCACACATAGATGGAAGTACTTCGATGTAGCACGTGATTGGCTAAAAGAAACGTTATTGCGCATGAGCCCAGAGTATGGATACAAAGGTGTATTAAAAAGAATAAGGGTGTTGGAATACTTAGCTTGGGCAGAATATCAGGTATAAGAGTATAGATATCAGTGAAAAGTAGTTTCTATATATTGCTATCGCACTACACATACGTGCTCAAACCATGTAGGAGAGAAGGATATATATGTCATCTTCGTTCTAGAATGAGAAAAGACATTCTTATCAGCTAAAATTATTTCATGCAGAACTGAGTGTGTTTAAAAACCTTCGACGTTCCCGGCTGTCAAAGTGCAGCCCACTTAAAGTACTTGGCTTAAATTGTGCAAAGTTAATTTAAGAGGTATTGCATTTTCTTGAAGAAATAGAAAACGCACGCGCTGTGTACAGTTATAAAGTACGCGGGAATTGACACAACACGAGAGAAGTGTTAGGAGAAGCACGACACGTAGTGGAGTGTTTCTCAACACTTTTCGAGTGTTATGACAATACTCAAGTGCTTTATAACTTTACACAGCGCAGCAAGCACATTTTTTTATTTCTTCCAAAAATACAAATGTGCGCGCGTGATGTGTGCTCTCATAATGCACGGCGCCATCCACCAATCAGAAAGCGAGACTTATGACAGTTATTTTTGTAATATTTTCTGTTGTGAACACAAGCTGTTTTACACTCATTACATTTTTCCTTTTTTTAGACGGGTAACCTTCCTGAGGCAATAAAACACACTCAAGCTATTCTGGATAAAAGTCAGTAAGAATTCTCTACCCTTTTTATCATTTTTTTTATATAAGTGTATATGGCAGCCAATGGCAAAACTTAAATACGATAAGACGAAACTGTGTTACTGCGCTAAAGTATGGATACTGTACTTACAGTATAAATAATTGACTTATTAATATTTTTTTGGCTGATGCCATATTTTTGTTCGATCAAATAAATAAGTTAGAGTTTATGCGGTGACCGCGTGCATTAGGCACGAACGTGGCTTTAATATTCTTTTCACTATCGTTGGTTTTAGAGCCTAAAAACAAGAAGGCAATGGAAGCACTCAAGTCCTACGAAAGACAGCTTAAATACAGACAAACGTACAATAATAATTTAGACGAAAGATTACAAGCAAATAATAGACAAAACCAAAAAGATGAAGACCTCATAGCTTATGAACGATTGTGCCGTGGAGAGATCATTCAGGTATGTAACTAGGGGTGCGCAATTCAGATGCAAGAAACACGCACTTTGCTATGTCGAAAGAAGTAATCTGCGATCTATTCCTCACACGTTCTTTCTTATCTTCTAGTTTTTTCCTTCTGTTTTCTTTACAAAGTATTTATTTTGATCAAAAATGTGATTATGATTTTTCCAGGGTCAACTAGGAGAAGAACTCAGTTGTTTTTACAAGACCGATAATCCGCAACTGTTATTAAAACCAGCAAAAATCGAGTTGGTCAGCGTACAACCTGAAATACGAATATTACACGAGGCAATAACTGAAAAAGAAATCCAAGAAATAAAAAAACTGGCAAAACCGAAGGTAAATCTCAATTATTCTGTAATACGCACTAAGGAGCAAGGATGGCACACTCAGTTGGTTAGTGCGCGGCCTCCGGTACAAGAAATCCAAATTCAGTTCCCAGTGACTTCTTTCCTTTCTGTGTAGCTATAATTAGCTTTAAATACCCGTAGAACGCGGAGCACTGATGGCGAGAGGGGGGGGGGGGGGGGGGGGGAGGCCTCAAGTTTATTAGTCATGGACTATAACCAGGTACCGACGTAAAATAAGGTGGCTTTACTGTTACCTTTACCCATCTTGGAAGCCTGGTGTTTCAATTATTTCCTTTTTTCTTGTTTTACCTATTTTTTCCGTTATATTCTATTGTAACTTCGGTTGTTTGATGTAGAGTGCAAACAATATATCCATGAAACATTAGTTATACTAAATGTACAATTTTGTGCAAATTCTATTGTTTTCTATTGTTTAATTAGCACTATTTTGTACTATATAGTAATTTGTATTTCACGGATATATTGTTTGCACTCTACACATCGGTAAAACTACTGCCATTTCTTATACGCAGCTTTATGCCCTTTTATATTTAGCTTATCCGGGCTCAGATAATGAACTCATCGTCTGGTGAAAACTTGTACACGGACTATAGAATCAGTCGAAGGTATGTCATTCAGTTAGTTGGATTCTGCGTGCGCGTTTGTTCTGGTGTTTATTATATTTCAATTTTTTAGTGCTTGGCTCGAAGCCCGCGATGCAAAATCTGTTGTTACCCTCAACAAAAGACTTGAAGCTATCACAGGGTTATCACTGGATGAAAACCACAGTGAATTGTTACAGGTAAACATTTTTTATGAATGCAGTATTGACCAAAAGTACTGACTCCAGTCTGTTATGAACCTTGCTGCACGTTACCAAACGTATTACCAATCGATCACGCCGCTTTGTGGCCAAGGAAAACTTTGGTGAAAGTTTGAAACTTTGTTATTTGCGTGCAGTTTAAGGTGCGGTTACAAATTGCAAAATGAATATTGCTCGTATTACCACCCCGTACTAAACTGTGTAACAACAAAAAAATGTTGCTCTTTCTACTCTGCAACAATGAAAATTTGTTGCGCGCGTGATGGTTATACGAGCAACATTCGCGCGACAAGACATATCATGCTGTTTCAGTTAGTCCATTAGTTGATCAAATACTATCCATGTTTATCTTAAGGTGGTCAACTATGGTCTTGGAGGTCACTACGAGCCTCATCAAGTGGCAAACCATCCATCTTTCAAAGAGGAACAGCGCGATAGAATGGCTACTATCTTACTTTATGTAAGTTTTAATATAATACACATCTACATAAGATACTCGTTTCTGAATAGTTGATAGGATGTGAATCTTCTCTTAATCCGTGCAATTAATAAATTGCGGAGAATATCCGGGAATTTGTACTTGCGCGTTACTTGGAATTTTTTACTTCAGAAGCGCGTATTTTATGTATTTTATTGTTAATAGGAAATACCATTAGTTCTAGAATTAGTTCTAGGTCAATTGGTTGATTTAGTCGTTCATATGATCAGTGATCCAAACCTAGCTCATACTAACAATTATTTAGTCATCGAAAAACATGTATTTTGTGTGAAGTTAGTTGATTTGTATGTCAAGTTTCTTTAAGTTAAGCATCATTTTCCCGTTTTAAAATGGCGGGGGAAAACACGTGATTCTTATTACTTTTGCTCTGCATATAGATGAGTGACGTCAGCGCAGGAGGAGCCACGGTCTTTATTGAGCCGGAAGTGATCGTGTACCCACGGAAAGGAAGTGCCGTTTTCTGGTACAATTTACCAAAGTCTGGTCAGTTGGACAAAAGTACAAGACATGGAGCATGTCCTGTAATCATAGGATCCAAGTGGGGTAAGTCTTTATTGTTGATATAACACGTGACCTTACATGTGGGCTTGATTAACACTTTTCTTGTCATCCACCTGATGTAGTTGCAAACAAGTGGGTGTTAGAGAATGGACAAGACATAACCAGGCCTTGTGGCCTTAAGCAAGATCAATAAAACAGCGGAAGAATTAATAAAGTATCAGGAAATTGATAATAGATAATAAGTTTTTAAAAGTCATAAACATTTTACAATTTCTGAGCTAAGATTTAAATATTTTAAAATATAATAAATCACATATAATATAATTATAATATTAAAATATCGATAATCACGCACCTCATTTAATACTCATTTAATACTGGTTCATTAACCTAAATAAAAAAATATGGGCGTGCCCGGAGTAAAATGTCAGGTAGAACTGAGACATAAATAACAGACTAAAATCAAAAGAGCGAACCAAATCTAATGAGGGTTTGTGAACTGGGCATTAGGATCATAAATAAAATGAATATGTAAGATTGTGTTTGCATAATTATGAACATTAAACAAATCTCCGACATGAGTGACGGTTAAGGTCAAATGAACTGGAATATTTTGATGGCAGCAGAGAGAAGAAATAATCCACTAATTAATTTAAAAGAAATTGATTTCACTTTGCCATACCCCCGAGATATCCGCAAGGCTGAGGCGTTGTATGGACTTCGGGCCTGACGTCAATTAAGGCCTTCCGCCCTTGGATACACGGATTAGAAGTACACAGGATGGTAGTCTAGCCCCAGAGCATATCTACAACTAATCCCTTGCACTCTTGATGTTGAAAGTGTATAGTCTATCTGTTGCATTGTTTTCAAGAGAATTTTTCGGTAGAGACGGAGGACTGGTTAGACTATTATTATATAGATTAGCCTATTTAAAAACACGAGTCAGACAAATAAACGAATTTGTTTTTGGTTTTTAACATTATATTATAAGGTATTTTTGTTATTTTTTATTCAATACTTGTCGTATAAACGTTAATTGTTTATGAGGATAACATTAATGATATACTGATTAACATAAGCAGCGAATAGGAGAACATTGCTGATAAGCTGTCTTCCGAACACAGCACTCATTATTATTGTGGCTGATAAGTAGAACTAGCTATTTCATTTTCCTGATTTATTCGTCTATTGTAAGACCACACGGCCTTGTAAATTCTTGACCCGCCTCGTGAATCCATTTATTGCAAACTAAAAGAAAAGACAGACGAAAGTCAAAGTAAGAAGATAGAAACTAAAGCCACAATAATGCGTCATGCAGATGTTGTAACATATACCCCGCCCCACCTCACCCCTCCCCACTCAGTACTTACCCCACTTCGAACCAACAACGACTGGACAGCCAGCGTGTCGTGTTAGTGCGTCTCCTTCACCTGATTTGAGCAAGTTATACCAGAACACAGCATCACCCTGGTAACAACATGACAACCTATCTCGTTAAAGCCCTTACTAAAGATATGTATCGTAAAAACATTGATTACTAACTATCAAAGAGAACTAACCTTTGATGGCCGGGCAATGGCTTCTGCTTCAATAAAAACAGTCGATCCTCCAGACTCAACGTCACTCATCTGTTATATCATACATCAAATATCTTGATCAGTTATATGCTATAGTAACGAGTGGTCCTTTGTTGCTTCTCGTTAGTTCATAAACGGCCAGCTATTTGTGCTTATATCATTTAATATTAACGTGATGCCACATGCGTACGTGGCATGTTTTTGCGCAAAGCACGATTAACTGCTTATTAACAAGTAATATTGACTTACATAAAACAATAATGTAGCTATTCTGTTGCCCATTCCTAACCGCATAATGGCGCTGTACGGCTCCTGAAATCATAAATGTTATAATAAAAAAAAAATACAAGATACAGATACAAGTCTTATGTGAACCACTTATCATCTTGATATACTTACTGTAGCATGATCAGATACAAGTCTTATGTGAACCACTTATCATCTTGTTATACTTACTGTAGCATGATCAGATACAAGTCTTATATGAACCACTTATCATCTTGATATACTTACTGTAGCATGATCAGATACAAGTCTTATATGAACCACTTATCATCTTGATATACTTACTGTAGCATGATCAGATACAAGTCTTATATGAACCACTTATCATCTTGATATACTTACTGTAGCATGATCAGATACAAGTCTTATGTGAACCACTTATCATCTTGATATACTTACTGTAGCATGATCAGATACAAGTCTTATGTGAACCACTTATCATCTTGATATACTTACTGTAGCATGATCAGATACAAGTCTTATATGAACCACTTATCATCTTGATATACTTACTGTAGCATAATCAGATACAAGTCTTATATGAACCACTTATCATCTTGATATACTTACTGTAGCATGATCAGATACAAGTCTTATGTGAACCACTTATCATCTTGATATACTTACTGTAGCATGATCAGATACAAGTCTTATATGAACCACTTATCATCTTGATATACTTACTGTAGCATGATCAGATACAAGTCTTATATGAACCACTTATCATCTTGATATACTTACCGTAGCATAATCAGATACAAGTCTTATATGAACCACTTATCATCTTGATATACTTACTGTAGCATGATCAGATACAAGTCTTATGTGAACCACTTATCATCTTGATATACTTACTGTAGCATGATCAGATACAAGTCTTATATGGACCACTTATCATCTTGATATACTTACTGTAGCATGATCGAAGTGAGGCTCGTAGTGTCCAGCAGTGCCGTAATTTACGATCTATTATAAAATAACCAATAGATAATAATATTAAAATAGAATCATTAGATCACGTGTTTTAAGAACCGGATGTGACGTCACCTGAAGTGCCTCGGCCGAATTCTTCTCTGTGTTTAGACCTGTTATTATAGAGGTTCTTCTGTTTATTCTTTTTAAGATGCCCTCATCATTGTCATGAATAAAATCTTCCAACCATCCACTGAAAGTAAATGAAGTGTAATTTGAAATCAAATTCATAATTATGTTATCACTTGTGTGACATCCCGTGACACAGAGGCTGGGTTCGATCTAGTATTAGGTACTAAAGTTAGGATTCAGTATTTTTGGGTTGCATGTTACGTCATAGCCGCAATGTTAGTTTAGCTATTTCATTAGCTCCTCTTGTTATGATCAACCAAGATGACAGCTGTTTCATTGTTATTTGTATCTCAAGGGATTTTGAGTCACGTGGTTGCACCCCAAGAATTAGGATTGTACGTATTTCTCTGAACTGTTCATTTGTCAAATAAGAGGCTAGCTGTGTATAACTACAGGTTGTGAAAACACCAATGATATTACCTTTTGCTTACTCTGTAATCTGCGAACTGGAGGTCCCCCGTAGTGGCGTTTGTGACTGTTGCCCTGTTAAGCTAAACATCACCATCTATATTAAACATCCCGTTCGGTAAACTAAAATTATCGCCATAAAATAAACACGAATTTCTTCCTCACCAAAGGGGCAGATGTTTTCTTGATGTAGTTAATCTCATGATCGTACATCACATCTCTTAACATCACAATGTAAGGATCTTCGTTGATCATCTCTACTTTCAGGGGCCGTAGTTTCAACAAAGGGTGAAGTTTAGTCTCATAGTAACACTTCAACCTTGCAAGTTGGGCTTTGGACTGGAAAAGAACAGTTCAACAACATATTACAAAGAGTCATTAACTATCTTTAGTGCTCATATAATATCTTTGATACCTTTAGTGATACTCCCCTACACAGACGTTCATAGGTCTTCATGTATTCTTCTTTTTCTTTTTGAGGTTTTTTGAAGAAAGGTTCCTGCCGTTCGTACGGCCCACCTTTATCATTTGCTTTTTGCACTTCAGATGTTAGAAACTCGATATTTCTCATGGCAAAATCATTTTCTGGATCTGTGGAAAATTTAATACAAGATCATAAGTAAATCCCTCATAATAAATAAGAAACGTTTTGTTACACGTCAATCAACCATCTGTTCATCCCGTCCATCCATCCATCCATCCAACCATCTGTTCATCCCGTCCATCCATCCATCCATCCAACCATCTGTTCATCCCGTCCATCCATCCATCCATCCAACCATCTGTTCATCCCGTCCATCCATCCATCCATCCAACCATCTGTTCATCCCGTCCATCCATCCATCCATCCAACCATCTGTTCATCCCGTCCATCCATCCATCCATCCAACCATCTGTTCATCCCGTCCATCCATCCATCCATCCAACCATCTGTTCATCCCGTCCATCCATCCATCCATCCAACCATCTGTTCATCCCGTCCATCCATCCATCCATCCATTCATTCATCCCCTCCATCCCATCCATCCATCCACAGATCCATCCATCCATCCCATACATCCATCCATCCACAAATTTATCCATCCAATCCATCCCATCCATCCCATCCATCCCATCCATCCCATCCATCCAATCCATCCCATCCATCCCATCCATCCCATCCATCCCATCCATCCCATCTATCCCATCCATCCCATCCATCCCATCCATCCCATCCATCCCATCCATCCCATCCATCCCATCCATCCCATCCATCCCATCCATCCCATCCATCCCATCCATCCATCCTTCCATTGTATAGTTGCATACATTCATCCTCTCATCATTCCGATTAAAATGATCAAATATCAATATATGAGTAACAACGGAGGTATGAATATTACCTAGTCTGAGTAATTCTAACGTGTGTTGCAAAGCAATTATGACGCGATCAGTCTGAAATCATAGTAGAAAACTGTCAGTCAAATGAATAGATGTAAATAAAGGAATGAGTGAATTGATGAAATCTATAATGTTTTTCTAACGAAAGTTACCATGTATTCTGTCCATGCCAGAAACTCTAGTACTTGTACTCGTTTAAGTGGTCCATTATATTCAAAAGGTTTATCCAGTCTTCTTATTCCTTCCATTAGCCAACCATACGCCTGTTTATAATTCTCCCATTTGTAGTAAGCAAAGCCGATCTCGAAGCAGTGTTCAGCATTCAGTTGCGGTGTGATAGTATTGTTCGATAGCCTACCATTAGCTATTTGTCTTGCGCTTATTTGGTAAACTTCTTGAATGCGCATAATTGCTTTGACACAACCCAGAACATCTTCATTAGAGGGAAATGAAGTTGAAAAGCTTTCAAGCATCTCAAGGATATCTATAAAACGATTCAAAAATACATGTGATTTAGTGTATCTAACCAGTCTGTGGCACCGACTCAGTGTGCTTGAAGCCCCTCAATGCTCCTCAATGATAATCTGATTACAAATTATATTGGAATCAACAATTTGTTTTTTGACGTGCATGGGGAAGGGGAGGGACAGGTTCACTTTTCCCTTACAGTTACAAAATACTTTTTGTTTTCTTTTGTTTTTTTCTTTCCTTTTAATATTCAGTTTTCATCCTGTTTTCCCCCATAAAGGTCAGGGTTTCTTCCTATCATGCTTTAAAGTGTTTAGGATCGATCAGGCTTTTCTTTTCTTCTTATATTGAGTCAACAGTTTGAAAAAATTTAGATTACAACTAGTTACATTTACCCTGGGTTCCAGAGGATATTTTTTCTCGTTCCGGTGTTTGCTTTTTTGAAGGGAAGTCACGAGGAGAACATTCGCTCCCACCCCCCTTGCCGCTCGGTCGTTTAAGCCCACGGGAAGCGAAATATAACTGACCTCTGGAGCCCAGAGTAATTAAGGTACATTATTCTCGTCAATAAGACGGAGGTTAATGTTGAGATATCCAGTGTTGTTTGTAGTCCACGAAACCATTTAAAGGCCTCGATTATTCGTGTTAATCGTAACCCATAATCCCTTTCCGCCTTGGAATGGCTTATCGCCTTTCGCCTTTGGCGATGACAACCTTTTTGGAAATCGATGTAATAACCGACCTGATGGAGGCAATAGCCCCTAATGTTGAATGTTGAATGTCTTGATTGAAACTCTTCAAACATTTTCAGTTTTATGTCAGGTATCAGAATTATCTTAATGGGTTTAGTCTTGACTACTTGAAATGTCTCTATCATGATGTGATATCAGTGTTCTGACATGAATACTATTCATGGATTCTTAAAAACACCCAGGTATAAAAGGCGTGTAAAATATGCTACTACCGTCCGCTCTAGAAATAAACGAGATATAACTAAACAAAATAGTTGAAAGAGCGTGCATAAACTCACGAATCACTACTAATAAATAAAAAATGAACACAACACGTGGTCTACTAAAATAACAAAAATCGAAACACAAAAAAATTTAACGAGATAAAAAAGTTAATCCTTCACCTCAAACGTTATCAATCTATTAAGTTGTATAAAGTGGATGGGACATGGCTGCATACCTGATTCGTTGTCATTTTTTCTGAGATATTCTTCAAGTTCTTTCCATTGTTTCCTGTACCTTCTAATAAGTAAGAAAGTATTTAAAGGGTGTCCAAGAAACCTTTCCACATCGTTCTTGATATCAGAAGTCTGAGTCTTAACCTCGACTGCCAGACGGTGAAATTCTGAAGGCGCTTTTGGATGACTCACTAAATAATGTTCTAATTCCCTCGTTAAGGTTTTTTCCATACGAATCAATCCTTTCATGTGAGTGAGGGCAGTGTATACCTCAGAGATGACAATTGGTATCACACCAAACACGATCAAAATTTGTACTAACTTTCTTCCCATGACTCGCTACTCGCTAGTGTGTTCAGAGGACTACTGAGACCGATAGTTTAAAATCCACAAATGCGTTGGCTGATAATTTCTAGACGGCTACGCCGTTTGGCGCTCTGCTTCTTTAGAACGACCTCTAATGAATTAAAACTTTAAATCACTTTTCTTTACGGTCGAAATGTGACGTCACAGCAGTACATTTACTGGTACCATACGACGTTAACAGGTATCACCTGATCAGTTTTGAATAGGGGATCCTGCAAGTCATTGTTTTACCTGCGGAGATATTGCTCGGACTCGGAGGTTAGCTGGATCGAATCCGTTGTGAATCATATCACTGAGTAGTGAGGTCGATAGATCAGCTTCTGTTTGCTTTAGCAGTTACGGTCTCTCCCCCTCCCCCTCCCCCTCCTCCCTCCAACCGTCATAACAATATATTAGGTATTTGAGTTACCTCTAGACAGTTCATTTTTGGCAAGGGAATATAAAGGGGTTAATAACCCATGTAAGATTTCAACTGGTTGGACTTAGATGTCCAGCTGACCACAGGGTGACCAACGAGTTAAAATCATGAAGTACTGACTGATTACTGTTGTTCATCGTTGACTATGTCAGGATTACAGATAATATAACGACTTTTTCTTATATGTGATCGTGCTTCTAATGGTATAATTAGTTGATTTAGTCTCGAGTGGTCAGGAAACCGCTACTTCACTTTGTGTTCGGCTCAAGTAAACAAACACAAATGTGTTGAGCGGCAAATGTTGGAAAAGATGACTGACATACCTATGTCTTTCGATGTATTATTTGACCAATAGACCGAATAGAGGACGGTAGAACCGAAGAGACAATAGAAATAGATAGGAGTCGAATGCCATGTCTCTTTACTATATTTTAATGTTCAACTTTCCCAAGGTACAAATCAATTAAAATAATGCCTTTACAAAAATAAACCCTTTATATGTGCTTTGTAACCCCGCCATATTCAAAATAATTTCCATGACTTCATTTGGACAACTGAACGTTGTCACGGTAACAAGAATTAGTCTTCAATACCAGAAAATGACCCAAATAAATATAAAATAATCAAGAATTTCGATTTTTTCCGAGACTTCTAAATTACTGGAATTTTTTTACCATACTACGCATTTCTTCTTGGAATTCATTGGTGATCCCTTGGCACATTTAAATGCATCTGAAAATTCCTTCATATTGCTTAAGACGTAGTTTACCCTGCAAAGATAAAACATAAGATGGTATTGAACTTGAACACGACACTATGACGCTATTGTCACGTGATCGGCTTACGTACCTAGCTTTTGCAGGGCTGTGTACATCAGTAAAAAGGGAATATATAGCAGCGCTTTTTGTGTTCTTGTAACACCATGTCTACAAACAATATATGTTAACATTATTAGTGAATGACACTATTCTCAAAGGAACTCGGTTTTCGAATACTCACTTGACTAAACGATAAAAAGAACAACTGTTTCGGGGTTAAGGTGATTGTTGGTAGAGTCAAATCTGGACCTTGAGTTTGTAACCATTTAGAATAAGCCTTGAACGATAACATAGTTAGTATATTAATAATGTCATCATGACTACAGCTAGTAACAAACTGGAACACACGTTGAATGTATGCTGTCCTGAATCAGTAAGAAGTTCGATCGAATAAAAGTGTTAAGTATAGTTAGTCGTCATACCTCGTAAGCTATTCTCAGTCCACCATTATCAGCAATATTCTCATTTAGAGTTTGATTTCCATTGAGCTGAAAAAATGTAACGGTAATTAGTGTTACGCTCGGTAAGATGGCACTTGTATACGTATCAAGCCGCGCCCAGGACAACAATAAACATATTAGATATAATCAGATAGAAGCACCGATGACTTACATCATTAGTGGTGTTCATAGAACAAAAACAGTGTTACGCTCGGTAAGATGGCACTTCTATACGTATCAAGCCGCGCCCAGGACAACAATAAACATATTAGATATAATCAGATAGAAGCACCGATGACTTACATGGTGTCCATAGACCAAAAACCTGGAATATTGTTTTGCCATACATTTTGTCTTTTCTTTAAACTTCTGTAAGGTTTTCTTCGTCCACCACAAATTTACGTTTCCATCTTTGTCGTACATCGAACCTGAAAATTGTCATTTAATTAATAACAGAGAAATAAAGATAAATATCTACTTCAAACCTTGCTAAGCAAATTAGATATCTCAGCTACTGGACGAGACTGTTGGTTATTAAAGACCAGTGTTTGTTGCTAAGCGACACGCATATTATTGTGGTTGCTATGAAACGTGTTGATCATTTACCTGCAGCGTCAAACCCATGAGTGATTTCATGACCTGTTGCCATTCCTATGCTACCAAAGTTAATTGCACTGAAAGCAAGAAAAGCTTTTGTCAGCTAAATACTTGGATTTTCCTTCCTCGCTCACTCGATTATTTTGATTTTAGAAATTAAAGTGTAAAGACTGTGACTTACCTTGGAAAGTCGCTGTGGAACAATGGTGGCTGCAACAGACCCGCTGCAACACCTATCACCATGGAGACAAGTAAAAACACAAATGTCAGTAGAGTAATTGTCTAATGTTCTAGATATATTTAGCCGGTAAGTTCCGTGCATACCTATTTTATTGCATGATGGGGTGTACTGTGCATTCTGTATAGTAAATCTCATGTCCCACCTATAAAAAAAAAACAACGAAAATCATGGAATGAAATTATATTCCTATGTATGCCGACAACAGTTAATTTTGTTGTTTTATAGTATGTCAAAAATCATTGACATCTCATCATAGCCGCGTGCTTGTGCTTCAGTATTCATACCATGACATGCATCTGCTGAACTTACGATTGGCGATTAGGTTTTGCACCACGTGAGTTCAAAACCATTTTTCTGATGAGCTGGTTATGTTTTTTCACGTTCTGAAAGTACGTTAATGGGTTGACTTCAACCTGAAACAGACACACACACAAGAAAACACAACAACATTGAAATATTGAAGTTCCTTCGACAAAACTGAGAAGAGAATCACTGAATCCCTTGATCATGCATGTATATATTGTACTCACGTCACGATAGCCTTTCTCCAAGACAGTCGTATTCATGATATCCTTGGGATAACCAACATGCTCTAGGATGTTCTGGACCTTTGAAAAAAAAGATCAATATACCAGAAAACTCGAAGGAAACGATTGCCACGATGCGACCCGGGTTCGAGTCCCAAAGATTCGGTGTCGTATGTCAGTCGGGCTACTCATGGAAGGGTGTATAAGATATGAATAAAGATATATATATACATATTGACTGAAAGAGGGCAGCCGAGAACTAACCTTGTCTTCGGCAGCCTCTTTTGTCTTCTTGTCCATCCACTTGATTTTATCGAGATGAAACATGTAGGCTACTACTAACCTGTGAACCAGGTCTTTAGCCTACAAAACAAACAACAACAAAAAAAAAAAACACATACTACTTTATACTCTCGATCATGGGAACTTGGCTCAGCAGAACACCCAGTTAATATTCTCTGTCTTACCTCATCTAAATCCTTGTCTGGTAAATACTTTTTCACGTAGAGTGCTGTAACTGCTGCGTTCATGTGGAAGGTGGTTGATCCTACACATCTTACCCACAGTGGGTTGAAGGCTTCAATACCATAAAGAGCTTTATAGAATCCAAGGTAAGGCTGTCGAATTTCTTCTGATAACATACCACTATATTGAAATACCACTTGAGCCAGTATGTAGTTCGCTACAACTCTGCAGAGCAAGCAATACTTAAAATCAGCGGTTATGAATGATACGCATGCGCGGCATCATTATTCACAATTACTTCGTTACGTCACATTTTCTTAGAAACATCCCGGTTATGATTCGATACCATCTTACCTGGGTTCCACCGTCCCAACGAGCAGCATCACACGTTTGAAGTAGTTTGGTTCCTGCACGTTAATTTTTTCGGAATCTTGAAAAGGAGCTTGTTTAGGGAGATCTTGGTAAAGGAATGATATGTAACGTTTCCAGTCGAACTGTTGACCAAGGGAAAGAAAAATGCTATTTAAGTATAAAAAAAAAACTCTGATCATATCAGCTGTGATTATGACCAACGGTTGCTTACCACTTTTCCTTCATATGCTTTTCGTAATGACCCCAGTGTTGTATATGGACTAATTAAGTATCCTCTCTTGTCGAGTCGTATCGCCTGTAGCATGTGACATATTAAGCAGTATCAATGACTTGCATTTCATTCAAGAAGGTACATTTTTGAAGAAATAGTAAATGCACGCGCGTGCTGTGTGCAGTTATAAAGCACGCGGGAATTGGCAGAACACGAGAGAAGTGTTAGGAGAAGCACGACGAGCAGCGTGGTTCTCAATACTTCTCGAGTGTTCTGACAATATCAACAAGTGCTTTATAACTGCACACAGCACACTAACTAAGATTTTTTATTTCTTTTATAAAATACATTTTGGATACGAATGACGAAATAGAAGGTGGGCATGAGCGCGCGTGCCGTGTTCTCTCATAAAGCACGTGTTTCCAACCAATCAGAACGCAAAATTTATAACAGACGGGTGAGTGATTTTATAAGAGTGAATACTGAGCCGTGAGTCCTTACCGCTGCTAAGGCGATTTCAAACTTGATCACGTTCAAAATATCAACCTTCATTTGAAGCTGTTGTTCCGCACCAAGCAGTTCCGCAAGATTATTGAGTAGTTGAAAATAAGCAAACATTATCTGTGAAAAGATGAAATATCATTAAGATATATTAGTGATTATTAATATCATACTTTGATGCTGGGCTTACTGTACTTACTCTATCTGAGAAATTGGACTTCTTTAAGTAAAATTCTGGTGTCTCTAAAGAAAGTTTTGTCTTGCCGATCTAAAAGAAAATTGAGCATTTTATTACACCACATTGTTTCACTGAGTAGTTAATGTAGGAATGAATTTCATACCATGCCTATGATTATAGTCTTACCGATAAGCGATACAACGATGAAACATTCCTTGCGTCATTATCAACAGAAATCCTGAACAAAGGAAACACCGACAGATTCTGGTGCATCATAGCCAGCGTCTTTTCTAGATCCCAGTCTTGTTCACTCCAGGATGGATTAAGGATTGGCCACGTGCCAAGTGAGTCGAGTAGCTCTAACATTGGCCTGGTACCGAGTTTGTTAATCTGTTTGATGTTCATGCACGCTGAGTACCAGTTATGCACTTTGGAGAAAACATCATTTTCTATGTTGATAAGATGATAATTAGTTAAACATGTTAAAAGAACAGTATGGAAAGGCTGACAGACAACAAGTAAATCAAGAAAACCATGCTTACCTTTCCTATCTTTCAGCCCATCTAGAATATTCTTCAGCTTGATCATTTCTTGTTTATGCATGTTACCAAAAGTGCTTTCGGAGTTCTCTTTGGAGGAGGAAGGACGTTTGAGCATCCCACCACACGCATATTGGTACATGTCGTCACATGGTTTAGTACTCGTGTCCAGGTTCCTCTTCAGGACGCTCACCAAGTCTAAACAGGGTTTCGTATTGCAGTCTCGCTTATCATCACTTTGTAGAATACTCAAGATTTCGTTGTCGTTTAATTCGTTAATGTCTGCTAGATACGAGAGAAAATATAATGAATATCAAACAAAGAAATCTGTTTTTAACAATCGACTAATGAGATACAAATGGTTGATGAGAGTGGTCTGTTGTCTTCATAAGTGGTTGGTTCGGTTCGGGTTGGAGGTTTGATCGGTTAAATATATTGCCAACCACACTTGTTTCTCTAAATACTGCGTGCGGTAGAACTGAGGATTCAGTAGTTTCTTGGTTTCTCGAAGGAAAAGAACCTCGACTTTCCTTGGACCGCTATATTACCAATCAATCTTGCTATTTCGTTGTCAGTTTCCAACTGAACATGCATCTAAGGGAGGGAGGGTAGGGAGGGGAGGGAGGGGAGGGAGGGGGATAGCACCTATATAGTGGCTAAGGAAGCTTATCAGTTTCAGTATCTAGACCTTGACGCATTAAGTGATGGAGTCTTGTAGACTGTGGGTTACTTGGTTATAAAGTGTGGTTAAATGATAAATACATTACTCTTTCTAAACACAAGATTGTGGTCAGCTATTTGCACTAATAATAATATTAATAAATAATATTGGCGTTGACCGACTCCACAAGATCACGTATGGAATCAGTAATTAGTTGAGAGATTACATGTTATTATGTCGTTCATGTCTTTTATCATGATATGATGATTAAGATTTTTACTGTACAAGGATTTATCAAACTCATTTTTGATCTAATAATGATCTTTACTGACATTATTCTTGATTTCCACATTGAAACCGAAAAGCGAAAGTAGCCAAAATGATCAGTTGTGTTTCAGTTGTTCAGTGCTGAACTTTAGACTAAATATTTGATGATACTCTAGTCTGCGATACTTTTTCGGTAGATGGCAGGTGGCGATGAACCATCTCAGCTGTTCATTTCATAATTGAAGATGATTTTCACTCAGATAAAACTGTTCAATACAATGGCCTGGAAGTCAACCCGAGCTGTTTTATGACTTGTTTTGCTTTATACATCTTTTGCAACTAATGTATGCATATTTAATGATGTATAATTATAAGCGGAAAAGAACTAACTTTCCGCTTTGATTTTGTCAAATAACTGACTGAGGACTTGATCTGCTTGGTGGTTATACTTGGTAAACTTGCATGTTATGGTATTTTATACTTGTGTACATTCTTACCGTCATTATCGCCTTCATACTGTATCTCGGCTCTGCTAGAACAAGATATCAAGACCAGCAACCCGAGGCAGTAGGCAGTCAATTTGATTCGACTTTTAGTCATAGTTTACTGAATGGGTTGTCGTGATTTTAATCTTGATGAGAAAGTAATTAGTGATCAGAATCCATCATCTTCGACCAGCGTTAAGAAGGATTCTGTTAACAAACTGTGTTTGAGGACTGAACGAAACTAAGAGCAGATTACTAAAGCATCAGTCATCATGCATAACCGACTGAAGCAGGACGCTGAAACACTTCAGTGATCGCTTAGTGATATGTAAATCAGTTTAGATATCAGTGGTTCCATACCACTAATTATTCAGAGGCTCTTTAATCCACCTTCTAAACTGACAATCATGGTTGCTTATTATAGAATCAGGACTAGATTTGTAAAACAAATCAAAATTTAGCGAGTCAATAGATGCAAACTACAAAATAAAAATAAAGATATTGCGTTCTTTCAAATTCAGTGTGAAACCATGGTTTCTTAACACGTCACAATTACAGCAAACTACACGTCGATTTAAAAGCTAAAGCACAAATCAGTCATGCAAAAAAAATATTTAATAACGTTCAGATAAATTTCTACAAGATTGATTACTTATAGCTATACTAGAATATTTTTTCCTATAAATGTGTTGTTTTTTTTTCAAATGGTACAGTTTATATTAGATCAGGTGTTTTTCAGTGATACTCAGGCATGTAATTTCATCCCTACCCTCTCCCCCTCACTGCCTATTTATCAATTCAGTAACACGCCAGCTAAGCTGACGGGATATCATACAAGGTTATTTCAAGGTTATTTCGTTTTGGTCACTTTGTTCAACAGTAAGAAATAACTCGAGTTTCAGTTATCTTGTCGGTCGGTGTTTTCCTAACCCATGCAGACTAAATACAGCACTCCTACGCAGAGGTGCTGAGAATGAACGATGTCTTCTTATTAAGCCGGCAAGAAACAGCCCAAAATAATATAGGTTCATTATCAGTAGTCATTTCACTTTATCAGCTGCCAGCAGTCTTTAGTACCAGCAATGCTGACATCCTCGACGCGATCTACTTGAATGTGCCTTCCTTTTTTTGTTGCTATAGCAATTCCTTCCAGAATCCCCCCTGATTGGTCTATATTTGGGCAACTGGCTGAATGACATAACATCTTCACTTGAACCTCGATCTGAATACCATCTTGCAAACATCGTACACTTTGGATGATTTGATGGTTATCAACTGCCTGGACTGTTAAGCTTCCAATGAACTTATCATGTTTATTCTTGACTGCATATTCTCCAACTATTGGTAACTTGATAGACAAGGCGTAGCCACTTGGAGGATTGTTATCAGACCAGAAGAAATTCTTGTTGTTAAGAAGATCATCACATTCAAATGTTAAACGTTTTCCATATCCCTGACCAATGGCTTCCAGGACTAGAGCATTTCCTTCAAAGAGATACTCATTCGTCCCATTCAGACGAACACGATATGAAAACCCTGGTATAATCATGCCATGAACAAACGTTCCCACAACAGCTAGCTCGTGAACATCTAATTCAGGAATGTCATATGATGTTGGGATATCCTTGTTATCTGCTCCAAACACTGTGTTGGATGAACCACCTGTCTTGTTTGAGGCAAAGATGACAGGTTTGTCTGATGTCACATCTGGTGGCATAAAACCGGGATCATTGTGAATTGGTTCATCTGTCTTCAAGCAGCAATCAACATCAGAAACGTTTGTTTCTTTCAACTCACCAAATATCGATTCCCAGTTTCTGTAATTATTGTTTAAATCTACCTTAATAAAAGGCAAAGGATGGACTGGCTTTCTTCCAGGATTACCGCGTCCAGTTCGACCTGTGGTGTTACCGCGGCGCTCTTCATCTCTCCCCAGCTCAACTTCAATGTTGTGATTATGTGGATCTTTTCCTGTTGCTATCAGCTCAGGAATAAACTGATCCTCATCATCCTCATCATCAAAGATGGTGAAAAAATTCTGTCGGTATTTCGGTGCCATTGGTTCAACCCGTTCTTCCAAACCTGATTCCTGTTGTTTCTTGTACGCTGTAGTAGAGGATTCTTTATCTTGTGCCATTGCAGCCATAATCTCACGTTCTGTTTCAGCTTTGTATGTTCAAAATCCTCGGCCTAAATCTAGTGAATCAGGAACAAAATAAACTACTTTTAAATTACTGAAATATTTTAGAACAACTATGCCAAATGCTTCACTGTCCGGCAAAAATCGACAATTTTAAATCACCTCTTCCGAGTGAAAATAGTTATGAGTTGTTTTCGACATGCAATAAGCATATTAGTTATGGTGACGCACAAGAAGTAAAAACTTATTCTCAATTGTTAAATAAGTAAAAAGTCAGAACTGCTTCTTATTTGATGGAATTATTCATTTGCGTCACTGACGATAATTATCGATAAAACAAAAGCCGGAATCCAAGCTGAGAAATATTAATGAAGGTTTCCCTAACGATATTTGAAGAAATGAAAAGATTATAATAGTTTCAGTGTTGGATATTTCATCCTGCTTAACCTTAGTATTTAAAATCACATCAATAAAAAGTTAAAAATCATTGAATATTCGTTGGTTGTATATACCTGTACGATATACTGAGTTTGTTGGCAGTTTCTCACACGAATCAGGTCACTGATCGAGATTGGCCCAAATCAGTCAGTCAGTCAGTTTCACTGGTCTAAGGTAGCCTTAACCCAGCTGTTGTACGATGTGCACCTCTCTTCTATTTCACGATAGAGTATTTTGTAACTGATGTATTTTCTATTAAATGTCAAACCAAATAATTGTACAACGAAGTCTCGCGAACGTCCCTGATTGGTCGGTAACTTATACCAAATATTTATGTCACGTGATGACCTTTTCGATGCATAAACTGTGTTAGCGTCGCTTTTGTATGTTCAAGAAAATGTTAATTATAGAAACATTCATAGTTTTTTATCTTATTCTATTTTCAAACGGGGACATCATTAAACGATCTAGATTCCCTTTTAAGTTTAGTTGTTCGTTTATTGTTTGATGTACGTTCGAATGGTCGGATAACATGGTTAGGCAAAATATGAAAAACATATCAAAGGTTTCACTTTTTCTGTTTACTTGGCTCAGTTTTGGAGCATAATCTGCTTTAAGAAAGGACGCGCTGGGAAAAAATAGATGCTCATTAATATCAATGAATGTTAAACACTTGACTGTTATGGCCAGGTTATTGAATGGAACAACACATGCAACGTAATGTATAGCAAAAACGTATCAAAAAAGGACTTTAAATATTGGTTGAGAAAACAGTCAAAAACACTTTCGGTTTTCCATTGCGATCTGATCCTTGTCACCGGTCTCACATCAGTGTTCTCCTGGATGAGGCATGTCACATGATCCTTACCACTGGTCTCAGATCAGTGTTCTCCTGGATGAGGCATGTGTCACGTGATCCTTAT
Organism: Anthopleura sola; assembly: GCA_023349425.1. Lineage (NCBI taxonomy): Eukaryota > Metazoa > Cnidaria > Anthozoa > Actiniaria > Actiniidae > Anthopleura > Anthopleura sola. The sequence continues at coordinate 72,272 of JALHLI010000049.1, forward strand.
CACCGGTCTCACATCAGTGTTCTCCTGGATGAGGCATGTGTCACTTGATGATAAAATGATAAATAAACAATGTGACAACATGCATCAATATCTTAAAACTTGTTTTTTCCTTGAATGAGAAAACCTTCGGTATTTCAAAACTCTGGTGTTTGTTTATTCTACATCCGGTAGTTTGGGCTTCCTGTGTCTTGTCACGGTCAGCGGTTTCTGTATTGCACCACAACAAGTACAGTACTAAGAACTCGATGTTTTTGTTTCAGTTCGAAGAGTTTATTTTATTATCCACAAGAAAAAAGTAGATTTAGCAATATTTATGGCCAAAGGATATACAGGAAAAAGTAAGGGACAAAAACAAGATGAATCGGAAAGAAAGAGAGACGAGAGAAGTCGAAGAAAAGCACTAAAGAAAGAACGAGAGATCAAAGAATATTTAGAAAATGATGAAAACTTTGTTAGCTTTAAGAACCAGTTAGAAGCCGTTGGACTGAAGATTAAAGATATTCTAGGCGATGGGTAAGGATAGGAGTATTATAGTTGGTAGTGAGCATGTCAACTTTACTAATAAGCACTTGGTTGAAATCTGATTTAGAAACTGCCTGTTTCGAGCTCTTGGGGACCAGTTGAATGGAGATCATACTTCTCATGCTTATCATCGTAGAAATACCGTTCAGTACATGAAGGATCATCGTGATGACTTTGAACCCTTCATGGAAGATGGCGTAACATTTGCAAAACACTGTAAGTCCATACAGTTTGTATATTACATGGTTTTGAGGTGGGGGGGAGGGGGGTGGGGGCAGGGTGATAACAGCACTGTTGCTTTATTGATATTGATAAAAACAGCTTAACTATCCATGCATCTGCTCAATCTGCCATTATATTCCTTTTAGCTGAGCAAGTAAGAGACAACTGAAAATGACACAGTATAAATCTCTGTGTTTTACTTATTGTATGACACTTTTTGAAACTTTTAACTACGTTATTATCAAATTCTAAATATTTACTGAGGAAAGACATAATAGAAATCAGTCACCCAGGAGAAATCTGTAAATCAGATACAGAAATGTTCTAATTTACGTTCAAATTTAACATGAATTTTTGTCAAAGTCAAAACTTTTAGTGGAGCATTAAATTATATCCTAGACTTTTGATATACACAATACAGAAAATACAGCCAATCAGAAAGCAGGGAAGCCCTTGTATATTCAGCGGTATTCAACTGATTCTTCCTGTTAAACATTATGGTTCCACTTTTTCACAGTTGATTGGTTGTATTTTCTATGGTGTGGGATAAAATGGTTATACAGTGGTGTGGGATAAAATGGTTATACAATGGTGTGGGATAAAATGGTCATACAATGGTTTCTTGTGGCAAACCGTGGACATCCCACTTGTCACTTGTATTTTCTTTATATACACACTCACTTAAAGGCTTGTGTGTATACTAGAAACTACGAGTGACTTGTGGGATATTCAGGAAACCATTGTATAACTAGTATATATCAAATAATACAATATTCACATCTGATATGAATGGGCTTTATAATGGCTTTCCTTCATAAATGCCCATTATACAGATTGGCTGCTCATATAGTATATATAGCTTTATTGTCTTAAGGTTATATTGTAGATTATAGATTTGCAAGATCAAAACCTTATAGATTTAACCCTTACAAAATATGTTTCTAAATTTTTTTTTCTTCCAATGTTATATAGTGGCCGAATTATCAAAACTTGGAACATATGGTGGTAATGATTCCATAGTGGCTTTTGCCAGGAATAATGGAGTTGATATTGTTATTCACCAACTTAACAATCCTCGATGGGTAATTCATGGAAGTGAGTTCTCCAAATCACAACAAAAAATAGAGCTCCATTTGGCTTACCACAATGGGGAACATTACTCATCAGTGCGCAGATTAACAGACCCTGATGATGGACCAGCTTGGCAGTATAACCAGAAGAATAGTCAACTGCAGTCAGTGGTAAGGAAAAATAGGAATGAGTTAAAACACTCTTGGACAGTTTTAATGAATTGGTATGTTTTCAGGAAAATCCTAAAGTAAAAGATAGTAAAAACAAGAAGAAAAAAGAAAGAAAGAAGAATGAAGACAAGTCAGATCAATCATCAGGGGCTGATGCAAAACCTTCAGAAAATGAATACATTGACGAAGCTTCTCAGGTTGTTATGGAAAACACAGGATGTCAGGTAAAATAATGTATAGATGCTTAACAACAGGGATCTTGCATTATAGCATCATTTACAACCACTACCAGAATCCCTGGCTTGCACACTTTCTTTTGTTTAGTTAATATTAGCACCAGTAGACCAACTTTTCAGCTCGGGCATAATGTTTTCCCATTTGTATCCATATTCATGTCTACTCATGCTCAAACGTTAAACAAAGACACAATGCTTTAGGGAATAACATGTGGTCTGTAATGGGAAAACATTACGCCCAAGGTAAATATGTCAGTAACAAAGAAAACTCGTAAAGCATGCTGGTAGTGGTAGTAAAATGACAGCATCATGCAGTTGGCAGGTATTATGTGTTCTAACATTCTTTTATATCGGTAGGACTCAGAATTAATATGGCATACATTACAAGCTAATAATTATGATATAGATGCTTCAGTAATGGAAATCTTACAAGTGATGTGTGTTCTCGAAGAACAAGGTGAGACTCCATATGATATGCACGATATTAAAGGACATAATTAGACCATTAACCATCTCAACAATTCCTCTGCTCTCTTGCGAATAAATAAGAAACTAATACCTTTATTTTTCAGAGGCTGATGGAGCTCTGTCAACTGAAATTGGTGTTGCCATTGAGCAACCGAGTAATGAATATGTTACAAGAAACAGACAAGAAAGTGATGGAGTTTTTGTTGAATGTAACTCAGATGATGTGACCTCTAGAACTCTATTAAACCATAATGATATAAATGACCATACAAAAGAGACCGGAAATACTCGTGAAGAGGATAAAAAAACCTGTGACAAACTGAAAGAAGATGTAGGAGAATTGAATAGCGACCAAAAGACCGAAAATAACCCTAAGTTACATCCTGGTGCAAGACCGAAAGAAAATGTTTCAAAAAAATCTCGTAAAAAGGCTCCTCATCTTACAAACAGACAAAGAAAAGAGCTGGCACGACAAGAGAAAAAAAAGCAAAGAGAAGAACGACGAGTGAATGAACGACAACATCAAACAGAAAGCGAAACAGTAACAAATGATAATGTTAATACGGTTGTGGCAGATCTTGGAGCAGTTTGCATTTGATGTTCTCACTTGCTTTTATCAACATACAATCTAGTTACCCTATTTCACTATGATGCCACATGAAAAAAAATCTTTTGTTTCAACGCTAAGAATCATGGTCGTGAGAGGGGGACAAAACAGCAACACAAAGAAAACTGCGAAAATTTGCATTTTTAGAACTTAGAAAAGTAATAATAGCCATCAAACACCGTATATATTGTAGGATAAACACCGGTTTATAAAATGTTTGTAAACCAGACATATCAGAGCTATCAATTCAGCTGCAGGGCAAAAGCAGTCCTAATCCTATTCGAGTGTTCTTCACCATTCTGTCCCCAGCTGTGACGTCATAGTGAAATAGAACAATTATGTAAAGTTATTTCACATTGAATAGATGCACGTAGTGTGTCATGTTTATGTTAATACACACGTCTATTGTATCAAGAATATAGTCGCTACACAAAATATGGACTTATGTTATTGCTGGTTGTTATGGTGACACTGTGCTTTGCATTATCTTCCTCAGAATTGTCGTCGTTGTACCCTGCATTATCATGAGTTCTAACTTCCATGTCACTTCCACAGGCATACTCAGAAAGTTCAATTTCTTCGTTGTCATCGTAACTGTTATTGTCACCTTGGTCAAGATCTTGGTTTTCAGAGAGATATCCATCATCATCGTCTCTTTCTTCTCGTTCTTGTCTCTATAACCAACAATGAAGTAGTTTAGATGAATGAAGTGAACGCAGATCAATACTTATAAGTTATCTCACCTGATAAAGTTCGTCGAGTTTGTCGACTAAACTAGAAAAAGTTGGTCGTTGTTTTGGATCTGGGTTCCAGCATTCCTTCATGATTACTTGTCTGTAGAGGATCAACATATGTACATTATACTGTGCACATCAAACATGATTTATACTCATGCCATACGTTACCATACGTACATGTCTCTTGACGTGTTTTCCTGGTTCTTTAGTCTATATCCTTGTCTTAGATATTCGAGGATTTGTTGTCCATTAAACATTCCTGCGTAAGGCATCTGACCTGTCAAAGATGGTTTGCATGCTTCAATCGCTAGAAAACTTTTCTTTGAACATAAATTAATGCAGCTTACTGTAGGGGCAGATCCAGGATTTTGAGTAGCTTAGGGGGGTCATAAAATTTACGAGATGCACCTTTCGCTATACTAACGAACTAATTCCAAATTAGTAAGGGGGAGGTCACGGGCACCCGTTGAATCCCTTGGATCCGCCATAGGCTTACCTTCGTTTTCGATTTCCCACAGTACAACCCCGTATGACCACCTGTAAACACACAATCACAAGAAATAGTCGGTTTCACTTTTCATTTCTGCTTACTTCGTGCAGAGCTACTTACACGTCACTTTCAGTCGTGTAGGTGTAGTTTTCTAGAGATTCCAGAGACATCCAGCGTACAGGCAGAATCCCCTGTTATAATAGATGCAGATGTTGTATGTTATTCAGTGTATTGTACAAGCATTCGTAAAAATAGTTGGACTTTACCCCATCACTGTTCTCATAGAATCCCATTTCATAGATATCACGTGAAAAACCAAAATCAGACACCATGGCAACCATGTTTCTACCAAGCAAGATGTTGTGAGCAGACAAATCTCGATGAACAACCTGATAAAGAGAGAAACAACAGCTACTCAGTCAATGAGTAACGAAGTTAACATTTTTGTCAGTGAACACACAGGAAGCCCAACTTACCCTGTTTTTTTCCAAGTGTGACATGCCTTTGGCAATATCATATGCAAAGCTCAGCTTTATTCCTGGAGTGATTGTCATTATGTTGTCAATACTTTCAAGGTTGTTGTAAATAGGGGAGTAACGATTCTCCTTGAGGTAGTCCACAAGACAACCGTTCACGGCATACTTTACTACCAGCCATGGAGAACCTATGGCGATAAAATCAGTATTATTCACTGCAACAACACCTTAATATCAGAATGAGAGTATGAGACTGATAAGGATGCTGATGGTGACCTGTTAGATTTTTATTGCATATGGTTGTGTGGAGTAGATTGCCGGGTATACTCAACATCATTTATAGTATTCTTGTAGTACTCAGTATGAGACAGATAAGTGTGATGCAGGTGTAGTGTTAGATTTTTATTGCATATGGTTGTGTGGAGTAGATTGCCGGGTATACTCAACATCATTTATAGTATTCTTGTAGTACTCAGTATGAGACAGATAAGTGTGATGCAGGTGTAGTGTTAGATTTTTATTGCATATGGTTGTGTGGAGTGGAGTGGTATACTGACCTTCCAGTGTACAAGCACCAATCAAGCTGATGATGTTTGGGTGGTCACCAACTGCTGTCATAAGGTTGATTTCGTTGCACAAATCACGTAGCTCACGTTCGGTAGGATTGTCTTTTGGATAGAGAAAAAAATAGATGTTAAACGATTATTAGAAGTCAAGCGCATCTAGTAAGTTCTTGCGCTTTGCTTTACATTGGGTTCCAGAGGATCTCTCGGTCCAGGGCTTCTCGGTTGTATGTTTCGTTGTTCTCTCGCGACTGAGAAAAATGTCCAAGGTTGTGACGAAGTCAGTTGGAGCCACTGACAGGCCATATCATAATATATAAAATCGTAATATATACAATCAATTGGTAAAAAAAAAAAGATCAATTGTACTGACAACTACCTTTCAACATTTTTACAGCACATAAGATTTGGTCATGTTCCTCATTTCTCATGTCCAAGTAGGCTCTCTTAACAACACCAAATGAACCTGATCCAAGTTCTTCTTCGATCGACAAGTCGTCACGGGGGATTTCCCGCCAGTCTTTAGTGATTTCGATGCCAAGAGCCTCGAACAAGTTTGCAGAATTGAACTAAAGTAAAATTTGCCAGGATTATTTGGACGGCTGCGATTGTTTTTCATCAAGCTTAGCCTTTTTAAAGAAGCATAGGTGTTACCTGTGTAAGATATTCTCTCTTCTTCAACCATCGCCTCCAGGCAACACCAATTATTATTGATGCTGCACCAATCACTGCTGCAGTAACTGACAATGCGATGACAAGTGCTGTATTACTAGATGATTTACCTATATGAAAACACCAAAAGATGTTGGTGATGGAGTCAAATGCGTAGAATCATCTGTATGTACCACTTACCCTTGGTTTTGACGATCATTGGTTGACTTGCACTGGACCCATAAGCATTAACAGACACCAGACGCATCAGATATTTGGTATCCAAATCCAAATCATCTACCTTGACTTTTGTTTTGTTGGATTTGACATTGACAGCATCGTAATAGAACATCTTGGTGTTTGCTTTCTTGTACTGTATAGTATAGTTTGTGATTCTATATGGCTCATGGTAAAGTGGTGGTGACCAATACACTCTTACTGAACTCATTGTTACGTCACTTTGCTTGACGTTAGCTGGTGGAGGAGGCAGGTCTGTGATGACAACGAATAACTTGGATAGATTAGACAAAACAAAAACAAAAAAACCAACCCATAAATTTTAATATGCATGCAATCATATCCTAACTTTTGTCAAATATTATATGATCCTTTGTCTTTTGGCTGTTAAGTTAATACCTTTGACCAGTAGAAGACTAAAGTCCATTTTCCCAGATTTGCTCCTTCGGCTGGAAGATCGTTTCACCATTCGACCTGTGATATCTTGAACAATCGACCATTTTGGCAAGAACCGGTTGAGCACTTCAGCAGTAACGTAGAATTCAACGAGAACGCTTCCATAACTAGAACATTAATTGTTGAGAATTAATATATCAATTAAACTAGGTACTGTGACAGACAGACAGACCCTATGTACGTTCTGACTGACTTACATGAATCTAGAAATCTCGATCTGGTAAAATCTATATCCCGTCGTTTTAGTTTGTTTGAGTATTCTCGATACCTGTGGATTTAAAGAAATGTGCAACAAGTATTATTTTAGATATTTTATCGGAAGTTTTCTGTGTATTTTACACAGCATTGTTCTGTTCACAGTGGCTGTAGCTAAACCCTGCATGGGCGGTTATAGCTTACGGCAAACATATATAGTTATATAATAGCTTATAATAGGTCGTTTGCGCATCAGTGATGGCGCGTGTCATTTTATTACCACTACCAAAATGCTTCACGAAGTTTCTTTCTTATTCAAACTTGTATTCCCTCATGAGAATAGTAATACAATTGGTGCTAATGAATTGAACAAAAGAAAGTGTGCAAGGGATTCTGGTAGTTGTAGTACATGACGCCATTCCATGATATTCTCACCTTATTTATAACCCGCGATGCAAGTTTTTGATACCTCTTAGATGTACTGTTTAATAATTGATCGTCAAACGTTTGCTGATTTAAGGTTAAAAGGAATCGAACGGAGATAAAATCTAAAACATAAAAGGAATCAAAAATGTGAGATCAATATATAAAAGAGTATTCATTTAATGTTGCATGCGACATTACAAAAACCTAACGAGCAAACATCGTTGCCGTGCTGATGTACTTACTCTTAGGCATTGTCTCTACAGACACCGCACGACTAGAAGGGCCATCTCCATTCTCGTTGAACGCCACCACTGATAAACTATAGTTTGTTAAAGGTTCTAGGTTACTAAGTTCAATAGAAGTAGCACTAGCAATCGTGGTATTTACGAATTGTTCTTCGTGTCTTGCATCCAGTTTGATGACAAAGATTCGAAATCCTCGCAGCTGACCATGAACAAATGGTAAGGGAAATGGACGCCATGTGAGAAACACTTTACTTGGACCTCTAGTTGAAACTTGTAGAATAGTAGGCGCTACAGAGGGGACTGCATGAAACAAAATCAATGATTAGTGAAAAAATAATGACGTCCATATGAATAGCCTCGTGAAGGAGGACATTTCTGTACGTCACAGTACTCCCATCTTATACTGCTATTAGTGGTGTTGATTACCTGGAGGAGGGCATTTCTCTACATCACAGTACTCCCATCTTATGCTACTATTAGTGGTGTAGCACCAAGGTCCATTCGGTCCTTGTCCTCCAGGGTTACGACACCAGTTGGACGCGTTAACCAGTTCAGGATACTGAGACAAAGAGTGGCTGTGACGATGAGGACACTGAGATGACCAAGACTGACACTCGTGACCTGATCTGGTTACACTCACGTTACCATGGTAACCAAGGCCGTTGCCGTAGTAACATTCTAAGCAAAACAAGTGAATGTCGATGATTTTCAAGTACGGATTGAGATTTTTGCGAAACTCAAGCCACATAATACCCATCTGTACAAGTCTGTGGTACAGCACTTGATAGTCCTACAGGTTTTATGGTGAACCATCAAGTAGTTTTGTTATATATATCATGCCAGTATCGGCACTATCGAGAAGGTTAACATTATCTGTAAATTCAAACTTACCAGTTGCTTGTAGCTTGTCCGTTTCAGCTGCAAGAACAATTGTTAGATCAGTTATCATATTCGGACTATACTTGATTAATGTTTAAGCACGGTTCGATCTCTAGATGTTTTGGCTTCAATTCCCTCCAGTCCGTGCAGTGCAGCTTTAGCATTATAAATGAGCATGCAAATACCATACAGATACTCGCTTTTCTTGATGCACGTGCTTTCATTTATTATGCACCTCGACGCATATGACGGGTGTGGTGAGAGAGAACAATTATACTAATGACTTTATTTGAGTACGAGTAAACATTTTAAGATTGACTTACTGTTCGAGAATCTTGTGTGATAGCATTCAGGGCTTTCTCCACCATTTGTAGAATTCATATCTGAGCAGTTCATTATTTGATATTGCGCCATTAACGGCGTCGCGAGCTTTAGCTCTCGGGCGCACAACTTATAGACGTATTCACATGATTCTCTACATATCGGTTGAGTAGTTAATTCTGCAGTGTTCGTATCACACTTTGGAAAACTCCATCGGCAATAAACATCATTAAAAGCTAACACGCACTGTCTGCTAATAACGATTCTATATACCCGCTTAATCGTCCTTTTAACGATTTCTATACGTTTCAAATCGTTTTCCAATAGTCGTTGATCTTCATGATTTATTTTGACAAGGAAATCACCAATAACGTCTTTGCAATATCCTCGTTTCTTTGAAGCATAAGTATGGCAAAACTTGAGTATCTGTTTATGACTGACAGGAGATGATGCTGGAACACAGCTACAAAAATGAAATGCATGAAGGCAAACTATGTCAGTTCTAGATTACCGATATAGCAAATAGCTTATGTTATATAGATCATTCACCTGTCATGTGATGCGTTGAAATATGCATCTACAAAAGAAAAAAGGTTTCAGAAGCTCATTCTATACATATAATAATAATAATAATAATAATAATAATAATAATAATAATAATAATAATAATAATAATAATAATAATAATGATAATAATAATATAATATACGATTTATATAGCGCCTATCGAATTCTGCTCTAGGTACTTTACAATAAATATTAATAAAAGTCAGTTAAGAAGAAACATCACATTGAAGTCAGGCTAATGTAGAATGATATCAAACTAATTGTAGAAGGCAGATTTAAATAAATGTGTTTTAAGATTTGATTTAAAAGTTTGTAGACTAGAAGAAGAACGGATAAATATGGATAACTATGAAACATCCGTTAAAATAACACTTGCATGAACATGCAGTATTAACTGATAATGATAATATTAATAATAATAATAATAATGATAATAGTAACGATAACGATACTATGATGATAATCGGATGATAATGGTAATGATAATTACTATAATGATAAAGATAAAGACTATGATGATGATGATAATGTACATGATAAGATATGAATACTTAGATACCTAACTACCTAAGATAATTATGCTAAATGATCAAAATGATTAGAGTTTATAGTTGGATAGATTTATAGCTTATTGATATTATGAATACCAACCTGATACTTGCAGTACATATAACCATATGCATACGATGAGTCTTTTCATGTCTGCCTGCGAGATGAACAAATTATATAGTATGTATGCGTATCTCAGTCGAACTGTCGTACATATTTATACCCACCGCACTGATGGTCATGGAATACTGTATGGTATGTCATTATTATAGCATGCATGCGTATCTCAGTCGAACATATTTATACCCACCGCACTGATGGTCATGGAATACTGTATGGTATGTCATTATTATAACATACATGCGTATTCTCAGTTGAACATATTTATACCCACCGCACTGATGGTCATGGAATACTGTATGGTATGTCATAATTATAGCATGCATGCGTATCTCAGTCGAACATATTTATACCCACCGCACTGATGGAATACTGTATGGTATGTCATTATTATAGCATGCATGCGTATCTCAGTCGAACTGTCATATTTATATACCCACCGCACTGATGGTCATGGAATACTGTATGGTATGTCATTGATCGTGATTCTAGTATTATTCTGAACTTACTTAAACTTGACTAAACAACAAAGATTCCGCTACTTTCACCATTAATGACAAAAGTTTTGATTGATTCCTTGTGTCAGTTGATGTAAGTACTTGATTGAGTACATCAGTAAGAAGTAGGTTTTTACTTCAAAAACTATTAGTCATTATTAGTCATTATTATTTCAAATCTTTCGGCGCTACTTCCGAACATCATGTTATCTCACGTGAACATAAGCCAGGTGAAAGTCTAGATTTTATTCGATCGAGACCTATATAACATGCCGTAGAACAGACACTGATTCAAGCCTAACACTAGTTATCAGTTTTACCTCAATTTGTCTTGATCCCAGCCAGTTGTTTCGGCACTTATATTAGAGATTTTGTACATCAGCGAGGCTCCCACTCGAAAGACATATTGTCTTCATCAGAATAAACTGTTTAGGGAATCAACTAGTGAACTTCCTTACTAAATAATTACGCCGACGTTCATCATTGCCATTAATTTATGCTTAATGATTACACCAGTATTGACGCATTTTGGAACTATTTCCTGTTTGTCAATAACTTATCAGGCGGTAAAAAAAGGTCAACCTTGGGGGAGGTGTAGGGAGATGAACGTTCATATTATTGAAGATGGACTTTATTTCTAATACGCGTTTGATTAATGATTTCTATTGTTACATAATTAATGGTCACATGATATCCGTTTTTTCTCGTAACAATTCTATAGGTAGAAGGACTGCAACATTTCATCTGTGGTCTTTAGGTATATTAATCCATCTGTTAGCGATCCATTTACTGCCTTCCAGTACATCGCAACCTCCATGTAGTGAATAAACATCCAGGTTACCAAGAAGACCTGTTTTAGGGTCATGATGATGATTGTACCACATGATAGCTGTTCCTTTTCTAGGTTTCATAACAATGTTCGCGTTATGACAATGAAGACTAAAGTTCGCAGATTGGTTTAGATAGACACGCTTGGCGTCAGCAACAGGGAAAACAGTTTCTCCTCCACGTGTAACGTTATTAAGGAAAAACAGAATAGTAATGTATCTAAAAAAATGAATACTGATTAATTTATGTATTTAAAAGCACATGGAAATGACCCAGGACCAGGTGATAGTAATGTATGTATGGTATACAGGAAAAAGTGTTCGCAGTGAACCGAGTCAACAAACAGCTAAAGTGAAAAAATCTCCTTTGGAAAGTCCAGGAATGAAATCATCTCCTATCAAGCCCGAATTATTCACAATTAATGATTAAATGGCGTGGCTGCGTGGCTGGGCATAGCGGAGTATATGCATCTATGCATCACTTACTGATAACAGAGTGATCTTACCGACAAAGATGACAGTTGTTTGGATCTACTTCTTGCTGGTTACAGCATGGTAGATCTCGACCAATCAAATCTTCTGTTGAGTCGTAGTGACCATAAAAATGACCATCAACTGAATAGTGAACCACCTAGATAACAATGAATAACTTAGTAATGAATATTTTACTCCATCATGACATACTTTTTGGTCTAGTGAAAGATAACAAGGCATCGATATATCCAACCAATGAATAACTTGATGCATTGTGCTTTCTCGAGTATCTCTGGCCACTTATCCATCTAGTGACGTCATTGTTATGCATCGGTGCATTAGTCAAAACTCTACTACAAACGATTGATTAAAACTTGTTCAGTCCTGAAGCCTCGACTGAGTTGGACTTCTTTTTGTTTGATCAATGAACTGAATTTTATACCCAGTAGAACGTGACGTCATCTCGTTTAATTAAGCAAAATGTAAGGTCAAATACGTGGGTAATGGATTCAGTTTACCTGTAAGTCCTCACTGTCCTCTACAATGTGCTTTGGTAAATCAGTGACTTTTACTATCTTTCCTTGTAATTCTTGGAGAAGGTTGTCTGACATAGGAAGCCATGTCTGGGTACTGTAACGTGACCGATAAAGAGGGTTGGACTTGTATGACTCCAGACAGTTATATAAACTTTGCATAACGTTATCTGGGGCCAAGAAAAGCTCTTCTTCTGTGATATTGTTATCTTTATTCACATCAAACATTTTGAACATTTTCTCTGCGTCTGCTTTGCGAGGGTAAATAGCTTCTGCCTGGTTGATGAATTCCGTCATTTTCTCCACAGAACCCAAGTGATTTGCAAATCGTCTTCCAATCCTCTTATATCTTGATATTCGAAGATCCATAATTTCAGGACTAGCAGGTTTAGAATCATCTGCCAAGGTCTTGCTCATTTCCAAACCTTTTTGCTCGGCAAGTTTTACGATATGATCACATTCACTGTGAGAGAGAAAATCAGGTATTTCGAACATTAATGGTTGAAGGCTTCGCGTCACAATTTGATACTGTTTTTCTTTGAACTGAATAAACTGTATATGGCCCACTTCAAAACCTCTTCTTCTGGAAAATATTTCATGACAGTTTGCGCTTAAAGAACAATATCTTGAAGACGTTTCTGTAATAGTTTTTTGATTGTTTTTCCCCTCATTGTATTTTTCTGCTTTGGTTAGGCGGACTACCAAAACCAAGAATAGAAGAACGTTTATCCCGAACATTTCTGTAGCTGTAATGATCTAGACGATGACCAAGACCATTGTGACAAGATCTAGTTTTTGATTTACAATAGCCATCTGTTGGCAAATCTCGTAAAGTAATTCTACCCTTAGATCGTGCCCACACTTAAAAAACAAAGGTCAGTCAAAAACCCCTTATGATTGTAGATATTAATAGTAAGCTAATCTATAGTACGATTTACTGGCTGACAATCTCGCCGGCCGGCGCGCGCTTGGTCAGACGTCCAGTAATACTGAGATGATAAGCGAGACTGACTGACATATGACCACATAGATGCACGCAAAGAAACATACACACGGTGCAACATTGCGCGCAATTATTGAAGTAGGATCGTTAACTTTTTACTTCAGCATCAAATAGCGTCGTGTTTGACATGGCTTGCAACATGTCGATTGCCTGCAACATTGCGCGAAATCAGTTGCACTTTGTGTCCATAGCTTAAAGATACTATTTTATCAAAGTACTCTTGGCAGCCTACCAGACGTATACTGTGTACATACTGTGTGTATTCTAGAATGATAAACTATACTTGGTTATGACAGGGCGTGGTATTGGTACTGATCTCTAGGGTACTCTAGAGTAATCACGATGAAAATCTAGTTGTTTTGGTGTTTATGATCCAGTGTCGCTCAACCGCTCTTAGTACTTTGAAAAGAATTGCTATCCTGACCAAAGTCCATGCATTTCAAGTCAGCTATCAGGATTGCTTTAGATTAAAACAGTCAAGAAAGATCGATGTTGCTGGCTCGAGATCAAAGTGCTGTATTGAATTTCATACTGACATGTAGCCGATTGTCATCAGTTCCATTGCCTTATCACTAATAATGTCTACACATAAGGTTAAAACTAACCTTTATCTTAAACTCGATCTCTATTCTGTTTTTTTTTTTAGTTAATTCAAATGTCAAATATGGAAAGCCACAGGAAAGCCACGAATCCCGTTATCAGCTTTTTATTTTCACGAGTTCGCGAAGAAAGCGTAATCTTAGTCACTTTAATTTCACAAATTTTACATCACCTTTTCCCTGGAGAGTGTACCTTAGAATAAGGCTTGAGATTTTCCATTCTAGGGAATTAGGAATCGTGTAGAGAGTGAGGACGTCGAATCTTGGATCGCGAAAAATATTTTCGTTAAAATTTCATCTTTTGAAAGAGTATAGATAATTATAATGTACAACAAAAACATGTCCAACCTCTAAAATTTGATTTAAGCTTTTAAATTATGAATTTTGAGAGATTTTATAATTTGGAAAATCAGGAACCGTACATGTCTGGACTGGACTGGACTTTGGTTTAAACTGGATCGCGGATCGAAAAAAAGTTTTTTTACGCCAAATTTGCAGCTTTTAACCTATAATTTTTATTTTAATATTCATGACAAGTAATTTTATGCTGAGATTTTGCAAAAAAAATAAAGTTCTATACATTGCAAAAATTTCATGTAATATGAGTGGCAGAAAGCAGTATTGAGTTTGAATCCAACAATGCATGTTACTTATGATCCAAGTCACACATGATGTTTTATAAATTAAGTAACCATTTTTTACTTAGCAGAGTATACATTACCAATTTTGAGTATTCCCAAGAGGAAGTTTATGTACATATTTTTAGTATGAATCTTTGCAATTTATAAAATAAGCTTAACTTCGTGTAATTCTTCCCCTACTTCTTCCTCTTCCTACTGGCTCATTCTTTGGATTTTCAATGTAATTGACATTCAATCCTCTTCCTCTGCCTCTTCCCATGACTGGCTTTCTTACTCCTGAAGGAAGATTAAGGATTGCTTCTATTTGTTTCTCTTTTTGCTGTGATTCTCTTTCTTGATCATTCATTTTACTACCATGAACAAGTGAGCAGCCATATTGCAGGATTTTCTTGACTGAATCAGTCATTTTATCAGCTATAACCCTACATTTTACTCTCACAGGAAGTTTGTCTGGAATAGTGTATGACTTCTTTGAAAACTTTATGAAGCCATTGCTGACTTTAATCCCAAAACAGACAAGAAAAGTCTGTGCTTCTTGTTCATTATTAAACATAAGTATACTTGAGAAGTCTGTTACTGGAAATTGACATATGGGGTTACTAAATGCAGTATTCAAAACAGCAATTGATGTACAGGAGATGGATGCTAAGTGTTTCTGGACCAGACAGCTGGCCAGGAAGGGCAACATTCTGACCAATCTAAATAACCCCACAAAGTTACCAACAAGTTTCATCAAACTTATATTCCATGCTGTCCTCAAGATGTGCTGGCTCTTGATGTGCTCTGGTAATCTGAGTGAATGGTCCATAGCTTCATGTGAACCCAGATTATACAATAAATAATATGCTTCAAGTTCAGCTCTATTAGGAGATTGAGGATAATCTACATATAGAACTAACAATCTCTTTAAGCATTCTTGTATGTGATTGTCATTAATACGGGAATCAAAATGCTCTATCGAAGTTTCACAAAGATGGAATCCCGAAAATATAAGAAAACGTGCAGCTTTTTCAAGGATTTCTACTGCTGATTGATCTTGTATTCTCTGGACAACAATATCTTGTCTGATGGCTCTTATACGATCAAATACAAAATGATATATAGTGGTCCATGGTTGATCTTTCCTGTCCACTATCTCGTTCAATAGATACTCCATGGTAGTTAACAAAATATGAGCAGGCCTCAGTTCTGAAGGATAGATTTGTTTTCCAGCTGCTGATCTACTAAATTCCTTGACTGGATGATTTGAATATTCATCAGAGGGCATCTCCAATATATGTAATCTGCCTTGTCTTTGTCTGGCATTACGTTCTGCAGGAGGACACATACTTAAGCAAGACCCAACAATAACCACATTGGAGCCTGCTTCCATCCTTCAGTCTTAATACATTTAGAGTTTAGTAGTTACTAACAATAACAATAATCTATGTCCACCATCCGCCATTTTGTATTTCACGAGACACCGCTGAGCAAAACTATTTTTTTAAGGGAGGGGAGGGCAAGAAAGACAGTTATTAGTTTGGACAATAATTTAAATATCTTGCTCGTTCTAACACACATTAGATTATTCGCCCTTTATTATTATTAGGATTTAGATTAACAAGAAAGATGTTGAAGAATTTTAGCTAGTCGTAATATTGTTATTAACTAACAGTGTTATTTTTTCCTTAGCCCTCCCCTCTCAGTTGTCTTAGTTTTACCGCTTGGCAACCACTCGTCAACATAAACATGGCGGACAGTTACGTTCAGTTGTCTTGCTGCTCGTCTTTCTTGTAAACTATCATTATATTATGGCCACGGCATTAAACACTACGACCTCTAAAGGGGCTGGCAATTACGTTGGGGAAACTAGGAAACAACTCAGAGACGGTAAGAGAAACAGAAAGGTTTTCAATGCTTCCTTAGGACTGCTTAAAGATCATGCAGCATTTTCGCTTATAAGCTTATCTTTTTCATTTCTCAGGGTTTGGTGTCTATAATTATCCCAACAAGTTTTTCAGGTATGAAGGAGAATGGAGCAAGGGAAAGAAGCACGGTATGTGTTTTGATATTAGCACACATGTAAAAAAAGAACAACTGGAAGAATGATTTTCTTTACTTCCAGGTCATGGCAAGTTGTTGATGGCAGATGGTAGTTTTTATGAAGGTCAGTTTATAGATGGTGAGATTCAAGGCCATGGATTTAGACGATGGGCTTCTACAAAGAATGAATATACAGGACAGTTTGTTAGAGGAGAAATGATGGGTCATGGTATTATGGACTATGGTTATGGCTCCAGATATGAGGGAGAATGGAGGAATAACCAAAAGGAAGGTAAATATCTCTCTCTAAGCCTTCCCTACTGCATCAGGGAAAACACTGATTAATATTAAAGTACCTGGTCTGGATTCATATTTTAGGTAAAGGAAAGTATGTGAAGGATGGATCTCTTTATGAAGGTTCATTTCATGACAATATGAAACATGGAGAAGGCAAACTCTCTTATAGGTATTGTATATTGCACCCACTTGTAAGCAAAATAGATGTCTACTCACTAAAAGATATGCCATAAACCTAAAAAAAAATAAGCTCCCCAAATTTATGCCCTACCAAAAATTAAGTACCCAACATTTCCCAAGGGAGGTGGCGGAACTCCAGTATTAAAGGGCAGCAATGCTTGTTATGCCTCTTAGGGGTTGATTTCCATTATTTGGTACCTTTTAGGGTGTTCAAATGAAAAACTAATTATTTTAAGTGCCATATAATTTATATCACAATTATCTCAAGTTTTAATATTTATTCAATTCATATGTAAATTCCTATTTAAATTCTAATTTTAAATTTTATATATGTACACAATTGTGTAATTCAGCCTATGGCTGCCAAGCGTTTGTTATTAAACTATCTATCTATCTATCATAAAATTAGCATCATTTGGTACCATTTGGGAGTGAAACTTGTGATTGTCATGACTATGAGAAAGAGATTTTGGTTCGTTTTAGGGGTCATTTTTAAGATTTTCAATGAGCATCCTGCCCTTCTATATATGGGAACCCACCCCCCCACCCCCACCCCTGGGCAAAATTTGAAACATTAAAACCCTTCCTATAATACATGTACGCCAGGAATTAATATGATTTATTTCATGAATCTATTGTCAACCTAGCAATGGAAATGTTTATGAAGGAGATTGGGTGAAAGATTTACAACAAGGTCATGGAGTCATGAAGTATGAAGATGGAACAATTTATGCTGTAAGAAAAATCATTTTTTCACTTTAATAATAATCATAGACATGTGGTATCAGTGTTAGTAATATCTTGTATTCTTTCTTAGGGTCAGTGGTGGGGTGGTGAAATGCATGGAGAGGGATCTATGATTCATGCATCTGGCTTGTCATTTGAAGGCCTGTGGATAGGAGGAAGACCTGCAGGTTAGTTTGTTATAAGAGAATTAAAACTCCTCCCTATCAATCAGAAATCTATTAACTAGACTTATTAATTGATTATCAGCTGAGGCAGTTGCAGTACGTGTCGTGGGTAAACCACAACAAGATGTTATGCAAGGAAGGCCATTTGGCTTTGAAGTGGAATGTGTTTCATTGAATGGGGAGCGTGTACCAGGTATTTAACCAAGAACTACTATTGTCTTTGAGCTGTACAAAACTGTATATTGAAATCTGATGGACATCATAATGATTGATGTTTAGAGGATGGAAGGCTCCTTCAAGTTACTGGTTGGACAAGAATATATGGAAAGAAATCCGCTGCTAAATCATCAGATACAGATGAAAGACTGCCCACTCCATTGTAAGTCTGTGTAAAATACAATTGGTTCCCTAATGATACCAAATATCTTGCAGTTTTTACTAAGTATTTCACAACATCTGCGTACAGATAGTAGTAACTTTTCCCAGGTGTGACATATTCGATTGTTGTTGTTTTCCTTGACACATGTATAGTGGGTTTGATGTTGAGCCTTACTATCTGACTGAGTCACTGGGTGACATGTCAGCTGATAACATATTGTATGGAGGACTGAATGCCCCATCAAGTGTGATGTCAACCAGACCTCTCCAGACCTCTTCACCTTCTGAAAGTACTCTAGATGTACAGGTAACTATGTTAATAATGTAATTACTAAACAACACTGTGTGATTTTGATCAATAATTTCTTTGGTTTATTAGATACCATTAGACAATGGATCAGATAATGGTGATAAAGAAGGTTCAGTAACTGAAAGTCATCATGACTTACATGCATTAAATAGGCAGACTGTAGGATCTCAGGCCAGCACTACTATCAACACTATCAACACTAGCATTGATAAAGGAACGGGAGACATAGACCGTGAGTATTTACCCAGAATTATGGGTATATATATGTGTATCTATCTGAGTGTAGTGTACAGTAGTTCTGATATTTTTGTTTCTTAACAGAGCAACCATTACCCAGTCCTCCATCAACTGTGAGGACAACACAAGGAAAAGCAATCTTTGAGAATCTTTACCTTCCACCACTACCAATTGGTGCAAAGTCATTTACCAGCTTACATGAAGTTGAAATTAGGCCAGAACAGTCAACAAGGAGAGCTAGCCTTATGAAGTACGTTTGATGTGTATTCATTACCCTTGTATTCATGTGTGTGTTTGGGTAGGGAATTTTCTGAATGGTCAAACCTTTGCTCACCTGTTGTTTCAACATTTTTTGTTGTTCATAGATGGAAAAAAGCAGGATCAGTAATTAACCCAAGCTTGTTATCAAACACCCCAACGATAAGTGAAGGTGGTAGCAAGAAAAAGAAAGAAGCTTTATCAGATATTGTTGAAAAGGCTGATCCAAAATTTAAAAAAACTAAAGAAATGAAACGAGATGAGAAGAGTGCCGATGATAAAGTGTGCAAACCAGGTATGAATACCAACTGATTGAAAAAAATATCTTGTAAGTTTGAAATGATTCAATTATCGAAGCTTAGACCAAAGGGTGTTGTGGGTAATATTATACATATTACAGTTTTGCAGCTCTTGGACTTTGATTCAAGTGACCGAACAAAGCATTTTGTCACTCTTCATTCATGCATTTGTCTGTATGTAAACACTCTCTAAATGCCCAGGATATAGAATACCCCTTGGTCTTAGCTTCAATGACTGAACCTTTTCAACCCAATAAAGTTTTTTTCAATTTGGTGTATGTATACTAGATAAAATATGTTTGACGTCTTGGGTTTTTTTTCCTGTCAGGTGATTATGTTATCGTCGTGCAGGATGTAACAATTCCAAGGTTTTTAGATTCACGATTACAACCAACATTTGTACATATAAGAATGATTCCAAAGAAAAGAGATAAAAGTAAAATCGACGTTCGACGAAACTGGATGGAGAGACAAGAAAACCTGAGACAAGCAGAAAAGGAACGGTCTGATGGAAATCCTGCATAGAAACACGAATTGTGCATCATTTAAAACATTTCCACTCTTGGGTTTTTCCAGGTTTAATAACATTTACACAAAGATTATATATTGGTAACTTATTGTACTTCCGCTACAACTGATCACATCATTCGTATTCCGTGGTATTTATTGCTGTTTAGTTATTCGCTTTCTGCCTCGATACCGATTCCGGCAACAAATGAAATCGTTCTTATTCCAAAAACGAACATCATATTTGGGCAAATATCATAGAAGGAGAAACCATGAACGTGTCCTCCATCTAAAATATTAAATAACTTTTGTGTCACGACATGCGATAAAAAATAATGCGTTACAATGGTTTTGCGTGACATTTCCAGATTTACGTTTTCATTGCACCCCTCAGTTAGGCCCAGTTTAGACGTCGAATTTCAAATGCTCCTAGTCTAATGCAAATGAGCAAAACCTATTGTTTGACTTCTAAACCGGGACTTTCTCATACATCATCAAGGTCATAGTGAATACTTTGTGTCCATCTACAAGAATAAGAGTAGCATAACTAATAACAAACTGACCCATGTACCAAGTGTGTATTGTGATGATGAAGCAGACACCTTTGCAGCTGAAGGGATCTGACACATCCCATCAAAATCACAGCTTTTACTTATTGGCTCGTAACACGATAGAAATGTTTGGAAACTGCACAAACTACCATTATCACAACAAGGCAGAATTGCTGGTTTTTCGTTCATCAATATTTGAACCATGTGATGTGGATTCTTGTCACACTTGTACAATACAAATGCCATATTAGCAGACATTGGAACATTCCTAGAAATGCGGAACTTACGATCTCTTTGTTCTGCAAAATTGTTGGCTGTTAGTGGTACAGAGTCGTTATACATGCCAAGAATAGACTGTAAGGCTGTCATGGTACCACTGTGAGTAAACCTGAAAATACCGTACGGATAAGATTGGTTCTGGGTTACGAAAGCTTTGAGCGAGTTTATGATATCAGCAACAAGAGGGCAGTTAGTTTTGTAGCTAATCTCATTGCCGTAAGAATGAGAATAATATTGTTCTAAATCATTATAATAGTTTATCACTTGCGCGTCATTCTTGGTGAATACTGAGCACCAGTCTCTGTTCTCATCATGGTTCATAGTGGTAAAGGCACACAACAACAACAGTTTCTGCACGGAGTCGGGCGATATCTCCATCTTTCCTTTAAGTTGCAATCTCTCCTCGATATTCTTGATGACTGTTTTCATGGGATCACTGAGTCCAAACTTATGCCATTCCTGAAGTCCTTTGCCATTTTCAACTTGCTGCTTGTACCTGGGACATGTGTTGTAGTATCTCAGGATCTTGTCTTTGTCTTTTGGTCCTGAGAAGATGATTGCAATAGGTTGATATTTGTTTAGACCAAGAGTTCCTTTCCCTTCGAACAAACCATAACCAAACGCTGAAGCACTCCTTGCTGTACGCTGTTTATCGGTGGTTATAAACCGGTAATATTTGTTCCAGTATGTTTTATTCAATATCAATGGGAATTTTGAGCTGAATCTTTTAGCTATGTGATAAAGTTCTTGACTCCCTGCAGCAGACAGTTCGGAGCCTTCAGCTATCTGATACTCATGGGGCAAATTCCAAGGTAAGGTGAGGTTGTTGTACTTGTAGGGCTTGGATTCATGTACCTGGTTTATCTTCTTCAATAAGTCATTCATAGTTTTCTTGCTGCTACCGCTTGGATATCTAGAACCATGTCGTATCACCATGTTGAGGTGGACAGCCTTACAGCCCGTAGGACTGGCGATACTTTGAAGGTCTCCTTTTGGTTTGTAAGGAGTCTTTGTGCCAAAGTAAAGCTCCAGTGAGGACGTGCTTCTCACAGACATAACGACCAACAGAAACATAATAGATATGTGCAGCATGATATTAATGTAATTTCAAACAAATTCACGCTAGGGTCAGTTCTAATAATTCAAACTTGAATGGTAGTACTCGCACTCCAACGACGGACCGAGTATTTCAGCACAGTGATTTCAGCATGTGCAAACAAACTAAAAAAGAGATTGTTTATTGAGAGCTGAAACATGAGACCTTGATGTAGAGTAATATCCGGTATGGAGATATGCGGAACTATGACCTATTAACCTTAGTGAAGTCCATCTACAAGAATAAGAGTAGCA
Organism: Anthopleura sola; assembly: GCA_023349425.1. Taxonomy (NCBI): domain Eukaryota; kingdom Metazoa; phylum Cnidaria; class Anthozoa; order Actiniaria; family Actiniidae; genus Anthopleura; species Anthopleura sola. The sequence goes on from JALHLI010000049.1 coordinate 94,633, forward strand.
TGACTAATAACAAACTGACCCATGTACCAAGTGTGTATTGTGATGATGAAGCAGACACCTTTGCAGCTGAAGGGATCTGACACATCCCATCAAAATCACAGCTTTTACTTATTGGCTCGTAACACGATAGAAATGTTTGGAAACTGCACAAACTACCATTATCACAACAAGGCAGAATTGCTGGTTTTTCGTTCATCAATATTTGAACCATGTGATGTGGATTCTTGTCACACTTGTACAATACAAATGCCATATTAGCAGACATTGGAACATTCCTAGAAATACGGAACTTACGATTTCTTTGTTCTGCAAAATTGTTGGCTGTTAGTGGTACAGAGTCGTTATACATGCCAAGAATAGACTGCAAGGCTGTCATAGTTCCGATGTGAGTAAACCTGAAAATACCGTACGGATAAGATTGGTTCTGGGTTACGAAAGCTTTGAGCGAGTTTATGATATCAGCAACAAGAGGGCAGTTAGTTTTGTAGCTAATCTCATTGCCGTAAGCATGGCGGTAATACTGGTTGATATCGTCGTAATATGCTAACACTTCAAGGTCTTCTTCAGTGAATACTGAGCACCAGTCTCTGTTCTCATCATGGTTCATAGTGGCAAAGGCACACAACCATAATAGTTTCTGCACGGAGTCGGGCGATATCTCCATCTTTCCTTTAAGTTGCAATCTCTCCTCGATATTCTTGATGACTGTTTTCATGGGATCACTGAGTCCAAACTTTTGCCATTCCTGAAGTCCTTTGCCATCTTCAACTTGCTGTTTGTACCTGGGACATGTGTTGTAGTATCTCAGGACCTTGTCTTTATCTTTTGGTCCTGAGAAGATGATTGCAATAGGTTGATATTTGTTTAGACCAAGAGTTCCTTTCCCTTCGAACAAACCATAACCAAACGCTGAAGCACTCTTGGCAGTTCGTGGGGTACCAGATGTTACTAATTTATAATATTTGTTCCAGTATTTCTTAACGAAAAGTCGGGGATATTTTTCCTTGAATCGTTTTGCTAGTTGATATATCTCTTGGTTTCCAGCATCGGACTGTTCGCAGTTTCCAGCTATGTGATACTCATTGGGCAGATACCAAGGTAAAGTAAGGTTTTGGTACCTGTAAGGCTTGGACTCATGTAGCTGGTTGATCTTCTTCAGTAAATTAACAATTTCTACTGCTGCATTGGTACACGGATAACGTGACCCATGACGAAGCACCATGTTTAGTTGGACGGCTGTACAGCCGGAAGGTTCAGAGATGCTATTCAAATTACCTGGTTGATAAGGAGTTTTGCTGCTGTACGGTAGATTAGACTCTGTGCTGGTCACCTTAGAGGCCAACACAGTCATCAATAGCAACCAGATAATGGTCGAGGTTGGCAACATGTTTCTTCTTCATATACGTAGCCGCTCACTGTTCTTGTCACTAGTGTCACCATGACAACATACCCACGTAGCACACTCAGTGTCACTATTACTATTGTTCACTACAGAAGGTCAGACATTACAGATCAGAACTCGGCGCCGTGCATTGTGTGTTCTAAAGTGGCAGGAGCAGGGCCGTAGCAAGGGGAGGGGCTGGGGCTAGAGACCCCCCAGTTTTCCCCTGAGAAGTGAAAGTTGTTGCTATTACCAAGTTGCAAGAAGTGATCTAGTATTTGCAACACGGCCTGGTAATACGAACAACATTCACTTTAAGTGCTTTATAACACAGGAATGTTGCGCGACTTTAGGTTTTAGGCTACATTTTTCCATGTATGTTATTTTATTTGATAAAGTCCCTCAGCGACGGGACCCAATACACCATCGGCAAATATATGCAACTGACAAGTTTAAAAAAAGAAGATTTTCAAGTAGTGTACATAGTTAGTAACATCATCCTCCCTCCTGGTGATGGGCTGTACAATGTCAAGAAACTATACAACACTAAATCAGAAAGATATGGAAAGAAGAAGTTCATCTTTACACTAACAATAATATTTTTCGAAGTAACAATATTTCTCGAAGAGACAATATTCGTATAATGATCATCCGGGTGGATGTAGTCCTGAGAACTAACAATAATATATAAGACACCATTTCAGTTTGCTCCAGAGAGAAAGCTTATTAAATAAAGTTATTGTCATAGTTATATTACTTTTAAAAGGTTTTGAAAAACTTGATTATTCATCCATAACCGGCCATTCATCTATCTTTTCTTTCTTTACCAGTCCTTCAGTAAGTTTTTCTATCCACGATGGCAACTCTCTTCGCAACGACAAACTCAAAGATTTCTGTCTCATTTTTTCATATTCATAGAGTGTATCACTTTGGGTTTCTGCTTCGCTTTCGCTGTCTTCAAAGCCCATCAGATCTCCTTCAAGATTGTTAAAATACTCGGTTTTTGTCAGATCAGTTGGTTTGAAGACGGATACAGTTTTCCGATGTCCATTCAAGACTAGAACGGTTCCTGGGATGATCTCGCCAAACTTATCCACACCCATGACTTCAGTACACCACTGTAAGTTTTCTGGTATCGATAACCACACGAACTTGAAGAACAGTCTGGCATTTTGATAGCTGAAACAATAAAGGTTCGTCATGTGTTGAGCCGGTTAGGGTTGTCACTTCGTTACATAACGTTTAGAGAATCGTTGCGTGACGACCCTAACTCACCTCTTATAACAAGATACAACTTCATTATAAACATTCATGAGAGGAGAGGAGGCTGTTTCTTCAGGTGTCACGCTATCCAACAGTAACGCGACAGTTAACTGCCCAGGTGGAGCATTCTTCAAGAGTTCTTTTTCCGTAGATCTGTTTAGCTGCATGTAACCCAATGCAGGCCCTTGGCTTTTTAGCTTTTGCTTGTTTGTGCCCTTTGGGTGGCGCTTGTCCAGGTCACTATTAAGTACAATAGATAATAGACTTTGATTCTTGGGGTGCAATGACAGGACTCAAAGTCCCTTGAGATATAAACAACCATGAAACGTTTCTACTTCAGCAACATTGCGTGCAACAAACTGCGTCGCGTGGCATGGCTCACAACATCGCACAATGTTGCACCGTATGTCCATAGCTTAATGAGGAAAGCTTTGTTATTGTCAACCTACATGGCGACTATGACATAACTTACAGACTTTTTGACAGTCAGAGTAGTGACTGGTAATCCAAATGCACTATCCATGAGTAAAACACTTATTGTTAAGTTAATAGAAAGTGATAGAAAGGTATGGAGAATACCATATCAATGATACTCACCTTCCTTGAGGGAGGAATATACTAACAGCACCAATGAAAATCAACGCCATAACCATGGTTATAATAGACATGCTTTCTTTCCTGAAAACAGAGATATGTTGTTATCCAGTTAACTTTAAACATCAAGCCACCAAGAGCAATACTTACCTAGTGGCTAAATGAAGGACATATTTGGAGGCATTCTTAACTTTATTCATGATCCTGAAGAGAGGCCCCTAAAAGAATGTGTGCAACGAAAGTATTAGGATTAATTACATTATCAGACCATCTTTACATGTTGTTCAGTACTCACTGGGATTTCTTCATCGTAGAATGCAGGGACTCTGCTCTTAAATCTCATTTTCCCAGAGCCAGAAATGATACTGTGAAGCATGTCTTTCAGTCGCATAGATGGATCAATGGTAGGTTCCTTACTTACATACCATCCCCCTGGTAACCAGGTGTATCTAATCTCGTTATTACCAGCATTCCACAGGATGGCAAGCTACAACATAATAGTATGGATTCAAAATGTAATTATCAGGAACTGGTCATTAATTAGAGGGAGGGGAGGGAGGCTACCTCACCTTCAAAACTGTACCATTATTACTGTCAACAGAGGCAGCTCCATCTTTCATTGCTTTAACCACTTGAGTCTGAATGTCCTCGTACAGGTACACAAAATGAACACGTTCACTTGGAAAAGGAGCCTCTTTTGCTACTGCCCTGAGTTTCGCCTTTTCTTCCTCATTCTTTCCTTTCATTGTGAACAAGATGACACAAAGTCTACCAAAACAAAAATTGTTGAATAAGACAAATTAACTAAAAGTTGTGCAGTATTAGGTGGCACACATCATGTTGTTGCTTTGACATTCACAGTTTGCGTCAAACAAACTACTTTTCAGTTCTTCAACTCACTTTCTTTGAGATCTGAATCTTTCTTCTGGACACAAATCCTGAAAAACTTTTGGGGAAGACAGCCTTGGAAGTGTTAAGTACTTGTTGTTTTCTACAATCTCCCTGAGTTTTCCACTCTTTAGTTCTGATCCCTGGAGTGGAACAAATTATGTTGTCACCAAATAACTTGTTCAAGGTAAAATGAAAGTTGAATATCTTTTTGTATGATGCTCACCTCAACAACAACTTCCGGGACAGATTTTTCTTCTTTAAAGATCAAAACTGATGGCTCATTTGGAAGAGCCTTAAATTTTCTTCTCAGCTTTTCACCATTAGCATCAGAGGTGCTAACAAAGCCAAAACTTAGCCTCTTTTGATTGGCAAAGCCTACGGCATGATAGAGCAAGGATGGTGTAGCCTTTGGACTAAATAGTAGAACCTTTGGTTTATTGTCTTCAACATCCAAAAAGGAGTCCAGGTTTTTATTGGTTACCTGAAAAAAACAACACACATATGATTATATTAGTTTATAGTTCTGCTTATGAGAAACCAGCAGGCATGAATACAAACCCTGTGAATAATGTTCACTGGAAACAGCTCAACCACAAACTCCTTTAACTCTCTCACAGATATTCGCTTTGTGAAAAAGTGAACTTGTCCATTGATGACGCCGATGATTTGTGGCACATGATCAACACCCAAATGATCTACCAATCGTGGATTTCTGTTGATATTGATAACACCAGAACCTACACCTAAGTTCTTGAGATCATTTGATGCTCTGTCCCAAGTATCTTCAATCTGCATACCTAAAGCAACACAAATAATGCATGAGGAGTTTCAAAATACATAGATGTAGAACCATATCATATCTCTGCAGTTTTTGAATAGATTAATAATCATACTGAATAATTTTAGTAAATGATATCAGACTACATTCATTGGTAAAGTGTAATTTCACATTTAACCTGCAAAACAAAAGCATAATAGTCAGCTAATCTCCAAATTCACTTGAGTAACCATGAAACAATGGTTCCATATTGGGGTTGGACTTGATGTGTTCATACATTTACAGTATCTTATCAAGTTCAACCTCAACTTGGAACCATTGTTTTGTGGTCACTCAAGCAAATAGGAAAGGTCTATTAAATTGTTGACTTGACTGTTTAAATATTTAACAATCTTCCAATGACACTTACAAGGCAAGCACCAGTTTGAGATGATCTCAATAATATATGGTTTCTCATAACTGTTTGGTAATATGTGTGACTGATAAGCTTGATTAGAGATGAAGTCATTTCGCTTGTGGAAAGATGGACCATCATTAAAAAAGTAGCTAAATCCACCATGCGTATCAAAGAATGCGTCTCTCCTAGTATTTTGCTGTGCATTTGGACTAAAATGGCCATAATTATCATATTCTTTTCGTTTTTCTGGGCTTGATAGGATCTGTAAACCAAGTCAAATAAATCCAGAAGTTAGTGCACCTATACTATAGTGTGTTTTTAATCATTAATACTATGTAACATGCCAGTACATTAGCTAGACCAAATTCGAGACATTAAATTCTAGCATGATAACAAGGCTCTCACCGAATAGAATGTTCAAAATTGTAATTAAACCTCAAAAGGAACAGTATATATATATATATATGTATCTGGATGTGTCTATTCTGACGGTAAAGTGCTCAATACATTGACATGTAGAGCGTTATAGATTATGGATTGTAGATAGATCAAAGACAAGACATAACTAAAAAAAGTTATGTCTTGTCTTTGATCTATCTACAATCCATAATCTATCTATCTATATATATATATATATATATATATATATATATACACCGAATCCCTAAAACTTTGACATTTTTGCAATATATATACATATATATGAAAGACAGCGATTTCAGTCGTTTTTCAACAAACATTTGTTACCAAGTTGTTCTAGAATACCTAATGAGGCTTTTTAACATGTTTGCAGTTGATTTTCTTCTTGTTTATTTTTTATTTTTCATCAAAAATAGAACTCAAACATATATGTATATATATTGCAAAAATGTCAAAGTTTTAGGGATTCGGTGTATATATATATATATATATATATACGTGTTTTGATATATATATATATATATATATATATATATATATATATATATCTGGATGTGTCTATTCTGATGGTAAAGTGCTCAATACATTGACATGTAGAGCGTTATAGATTATGGATTGTAGATAGATCAAAGACAAGACATAACTTTTGCTGTTACTCGGAGTTTCACGCTTACGCGATCTTCAGACAGTCTTTAATAAAGAATGATCCATACTGTAGTCTATATATACCTGAGGCGCTATAATCTATAATTGGAGTATTGTTATGTATTTACGATAGTGTTATTGTTCTATCAAGGTGCGATAATTTATGTTATCCGGCTTAAGTAATATTTGTTTTCGTGGCGGCATTTTGAAATAAGTTCTGATCTTTTGTTGAGAAGGTTGGCTTTATCTGCTTTAATAATGTTCAATTTTTCTGCTAAGCAGAGATTGCATTTCTTAGAGATATTATTGTAGGCTTTTGCTGAGGTGATGATTGACCATTTGATGTGGTAAATTTTCTTGTTGTCTTGAAGTGTCCAGATGTGTTTTGATAGTTCAGTGCTGTTGGCGTATTTTCTGTTTCGGAAAGATAGCTTGTGTTGCGTATACCGTTGTTTAAATGTTCCTTCTGTTAGTCCGATGTAGTTCTTTGCGGGTACTTAACCTTATTCAGAAGCACTTCCCTAAAAATCACAAGTTCCACTGCATCTTCAACAAGAACAACGTTAGTCAGCTACAGTTGCATGGAAAATATGACAAGCATAATTAACAAACACAACAAGAAAATAACTAGCAACAGCCCCGCAACCTCTTCACAGAATGACTGCAACTGCCGAAAAAAAGACCAATGCCCACTAGAAAACAACTGCCTCACAACCAGCATAGTGTACAACGCACGAGTAACCACAGAAGACAACATATATGGTGTATCATGGTGCATTGTATATGGTGATCCCAGGTTTGTATCATACATGAAGTACCATACAACCAATTAAACACTCACAATCAAGTCTGAATTTGTTAGACATTTGTCTTTTACGACTAGCTTATTGTACATATGTTAATTAGTAACCATATTGTCATATTGGGATTTGTGAATATGAATCCTACCTCATAGGCTTCATTGATTCTGATAAATTTTTCCTGAGCATCAGGATTGTCGTTTTTATCAGGATGCCTGTTGAAGAGAGATTTTGTTAAGGGGAGCAGAAACATATGATCAACAAATTCTGCTTACAGATAAGAATCCCACTAATATATGTACATGTAATTCCCTTGAGAATATTATTCTTTGATTCAGTTTTATCTGACTGTAATTATTTACTTTTCATGTAGTTACTGCTAAACAAAGAAGTAATATTCGAGAGAATGACATGTGGTCTGAAATGAAAACGTTTTATGCCAAGAACTGAATGGTTTTGACAAACAATATTTTTTGTTAGAGATGTTATTATTATCACAGAACACATTAGTGAACCTGCCTACTATCAATAAGTTTCCAGGCCAAGGTTTAGAAAAAATACATGGCCTGGAATCCTGCGATTTGTCCTTTTCCATACTGTTATATTTTCGTGTTTGACTTACCAGTTACGAGCCAGTTTTTTGTATGCTTTCTTTATTTGTTCCTGAGAAGAAGACCGGCTTACGCCCAGGATTTCGTAAGGATCCTCTTTTGAATCTGATGATAAACTGCTATAAACTAACCCCAAAATTAACACCATTATGACCCAAGTTGTTTTCCGACCCATTTTTCTCTTGCATGCAAATATTTTCACGCTTAAAATAAATAACAAAATGCTGGTGTTCTCGAACACGAAGTTAAATCAGACACAATGACACTCTGAGCCCGCTCTCATGCCGCTGACTTTATAAACAATGTGTGGACCTTAAAGCATGCTGGGAAGGATCTGTGATATCCTAAGGGGGGAGGGGAAAGTTTGGATAAGTATCACACAGGCAGCCCAAACTCCGTTTCTGCTGAGTATACGTTACATTTCGATTTGTCTCATTTGCATCAAATTTAAGGGGCACTTTGCATAAACACGTTTCATGTTGCAGTCAAACCAGTGAACAAGTTTGATTAAGGGACAAGTCATTTTTTTACAGGGAGGGGGGGGCTGGTGCATTTTGATTTTCACTTGCACAGATTTTCCTGACTTTACCTTTGTCTCTCTTAGCCCCATTCTTACTGGAGCATGAAAATGCTGCCCCCATCCTGTAAATAATGACTGGTCCATGAAGTAGCTGATGATCGTCTTGCAGCAGATTTCAGGGTAAAGTATATAACTGCCTCACGCCTGTTACTGGCATCTGAAGTAAGGCAGCCATATTCACAGGCTTGAACCATGGGTACAGATGATTTCATTTGCTTTATTATGTTTCAAGAAAAAAAATGTTTTCTAAGCTGCAGCAGCCAATAATAGTGCAAGTAACATGGTGTACAGATATTCAAGAATCACAGCAACGTTTGCTATGCTTTGCTTGACAGTATATTCACATATACGCGAGAACTTTACTGAACAAAGCATGGAGAAAGGTTAATTGTTGTATTTGATTTATTATGGAAATTCAATGCTTTAGACTTATTTACAAAGCTGACTGTTCATGCAGATACCATCAGCTCCATGATCCATCATACAACACAGTTCTCAACCAATCCCATCCTTGTACCGTCACCCTAAGCATTTTTAAAATCAAATCATTGGCTCTGGGAAAACTGGTCACCACCTTTATGCATTATTGTTAATATTATTATCATTTACTAGCATTATAAACATTTTAAAAAATACTTAAGATAGTATGCGTGCTCTCATTGGTCGAGAGCTGTGTTTTCATCACGCTATGAAGGCACGGAAATGACATTTCCATTTTTTAAAAGAAATAAAACATTTTCTCTGATGCCTTCATAGCCTGGTGAAAACCTCGGCTACACAACTTTGTCTCGGGTTTTCACTGATCTGCTCTTGAATTCTCCCAAACGCGTAGCCTCAGTTTTCACCAGGCAATGAAGGCATCGTAGAAAATGTTTTATTTTTTAAACATGCACTAAATTTTAGAAAATGGCTTTGAAAAATGCTTTTGAATAGGCTAACAAATACAAATATTATTGTGAACATATTGTTTTTTATTAGCTTCTCGAAATTTTTTTGTAATGCAGTAATTATCTTAAAAGTCTAGACCTCATGGAATTATTTTATGGAAGAAATTTAAAATTTAACTCCAATGTTTTGCATAATGAATTGCTACCACCTCAGTATTCCTCCCACATACCAACCTAAGAATAGCAGCTTTTTGTTATGTGGCTCAGCTAATCACATCACTTGACATTTTTAGGGTTTCCCAGAGCCTATGATATATTTTTCCTTGGAATGCGTGGGGTCTGAGCATGAGAATGAACTAATCTAAGATACTCATAGTACGTAAGGGTAAGTATATGATATATGCAAATAAAGAGAAAACAAGATCCCAAGATTAACAGTAAACAATTTATTGCATAAGACATTTTAGCCAACCTGATGAATATAATATTTGGGCAAGTGTATTTATACCCATTATTTTTGGGTAGGCTTAGCAAAAGTTAGGGGCGGATGAATGTTGCTTAAACTACAATAAACCTAACTGTACAGAATAGACTACTTAGAAATGTTCTTAGTAGAACAGGCCTTTTCTTCATCCATGGATTGTAAAACAGTTACCATAAATTCTTCGCCCTTTCCTTCTTTTTCTTTTATTTCATTAAGTAATTCTTGTTCTTTAACTTGAACATCTTCCTTTTGGCTTCCATCTTGACCCAACAGACTTAGAAACCCATCTTCATCCATGCTCATAAACTGCAAGGAAACATAACAAATATCATGATCTTGATGGCATTTGTCACAAGATTATATTTTTTCAATACATTTAGCAAAATTCAGAAGTCAATGTTCAAACAGGCTAATATTTATTAGACAAAACCAACAACTTGAAAGAAATGATAGTATGACATACTTACTTGAAAATCATCACGCTTTACATGTGGCACATTCATGTTGTGGGTAGAAGGACAGATATCTTCATATTTTTTGCCAGTGAAAATGTCGATTCCAACCAAGTGTACCTACAAAGAGAGAATATAAATGCTCAAATGTCATGGTACTACTGGAATATATTTCACTTTGAAATCCTCATTGAAATACGATCAACACTCATGTCAGAACATTTTGATTGGAAAAGCAGTACTCTTGACTATTATTCTAGTTTTTTCCTGGTGCAGTAATAATTTTTTCACATTGAGGTAAATTATTTGCTAACCTTGGCATGTCCATGTTTTCCAGTTTTAGAGGTAGACATCTCTACAATCTTGCAGGGACGTTCTTTTATAAGTACATGGCCCCCTTTGCGCAGAGCAGAAGCTTGAGATGGGTAGTGCTTGGAAGCACCAGAGGCACCACCGCCAAAATCTTCGCTCATGTTGAAGGCTGTAAAGGAAAAAATAATTATATTATTTTATTATGATAAAAATAATATCCTCATATAAAACTTACAATTACCAATGCATAAGACTTATTTACAATCTTATATGCTGGGTATCTGACACAATTCCAGCTATTTTCTGCCTAGTTTTTATGTATCAAAGTCATGTATTCAAGTCACACACACACACACATACACACTACTACATTCATTATTTTAATGCATGCAATTCTCAGTTCACATTATGATTTCTAAGAAAGATTCCTAAAAAAGAAGCTGTATTTTGAAAATAAGGTTCTTCCTCTAATATCTTCACCAAATCTCAATAACTTAACTAATCAATCCTGATGATCATCAAGATAATATCCTAAATGCTGTGTCAAGTGTCTGACTCTCATTTACATTGTCCTTTGATAATTACAGACTTCATTCAACCTTCACAAAATACCACAAAAAAATAGTATAATTTGTACATCATATAGTAATCAGACAGAATGAATTTGCAATTCACAACTTTAAATTCACAAACACTACAACATATAAAATCAATGCAACTGCTTCCTTCACAGACTGGGAATGGAATTGGAATTGTGGAACATAAAATAGTTATGGGATAGCTGGGGTGTATATATAGGTGATGGAATTCAAGGAAACACTCTATTTAAGGGTTTAATTACTGGAACAACAACCTTACAATAAACTATTATAAGAATGATGTAAAAGATGAAAATGATCACAACCTGTTTCATTCAAAAGATAGTTATTTGACTGAACAAAGATCAGAACACGACGAATTAAGCTTAAAAACATCCAAAAAAATAATTTTATTGGACTTGGAATAAAAAAGCATGTACAAACTAGTAACAAGTATTTCCATAGTTAGCATGGATTACACAGAATGATAGTAGTCACTAATAATGGCCAAGTTGAACAAGTTGTTTAAACATTTTTTCACGTGTACTATTGAAGGTTAGAAATGAAAAAGCCGGTGTTCTAGAACACGAGAACATGCAGCTAGAAAAACTACTAGAACAGGACGTATACTTGGTATATACAAAAAAAGATCCTTGTTTTAAGAATATTTGAGAACTACAGAGAAAAAACCAATTAACAAACTAACTATAATCAATAAAGAAAGAAGCAAGTTTACGTTCTCTTGGAACTTAAATTATTACGAGTGATTCACTCTGTCTTACAAGAAAGTTATTTATGGTGAAAAATGCGATATATTTGACATAAATAATCCACAAATAAAAAGAAGAAATATAAATGATGCTATACGTGGTGTCGTTGGTATGAATGAGAATTGTTTTGGATGGGTTTAGGACGGCATAAATAGGAAAGAGAATGCTCACCTTGATGTTAGGCAACGTGGTTCGTGAAAGAGGCGGCTCGGATGTTTCTCACATCCTAACAGAGGGGGGACTTTACATTCACAATTACTTGGACCCCATTCCTCCCAAGACACTCATAGTACTATATACCACCAGTGCTCTTACAACTATAACGATAAAGCCCCTTTACGAAAAATTATATTTTGTTTATTCAAGTCACTAGAAATGGTACGATTTACTTCTTACTATTATTTCAAAGCAAATTCTTTTGCTGTGAGGTTAGTGTTCTCAATAAAAATGCTTTTAGTGAGATTCAATTTTTTTCCTAACTGCTGTTGAAATAATTCATTATATATTTTTCATATATATATATATATATATTCTAATTTAATGAAATTAGAGTTCCTATTATTTAGTTTTTAGCACATTTCACCAGTATAATGTATCATACAGGTCCCTAGGGGAGTATGGTTCTTTTCAAAATGTACAATAAGGTACCTAGTGTCCAGTCCACACGGTCAATTAGAACAGATTTTGTAAAAGTTGTTGTTGTTTTGCAATGAATAAATTTGTTTAAGCTGAAAAAGAACAAAGAGACAATATAATTACTTTAACGCAGCCTTGAGAATAGCAATGTCATCTAGAGGACAGACTGAGACGCATAAACTTAAAAAGAATCTCGAAGATCAGCTGGACAGACTTGTAGCACAGCTAACTGACCTTGAAGAATGCAGGCAAGTGTAGTTGATAGATATTTTATACATACCCAGATCATCAGACTCTTTTACAGCACGTAGTGATATCTAGGTCGCTTAGTTTTACCCCTGTGATATTATTTTTCACTTTTCAGCTGAGTAAATACGTACAGAGGTCGTATTGTTTCGTATTGTTTTAACTAATTTCGATGTCATAACTTCCAGTGATTTTAGAGTCATGATTATGTAAAACAGATTGTTTAAAGCTCCTCTATTCATTTTAATGTGTTATTAAGAAAGTTAAAAAAGAGAGCACAATTGAACTACATTACTTGTAAAGCATATTGCATGTTCATATCTGCTGGTATATTTTATATCCCTTTGGTGTAATATATCATTAAGGATGAAAATAAAAGTTTGGATTTCTATCAAGAATATGTCACATTAATTAGCAATTATCACCTATTTTAATTGCAATTTTTTTAAAACAGGGAAGACCTTGATGAAGATGAATATGAAGAAACAAAAAAAGAAACCCTAGAACAGCTAAAAGAGTTTAAAACCTCACTTGATAAGATGCTTGCTGGTGATATGACATTAGTTGATGATCTAAACAGCATGCAACTGGTAATACTTTGATATATACTCTCAGTGACGACTCAGCCTTATACAGCTTTATTCAGACAGTAGAATTACCCTAGGTTTAAGAGTCCCTCTCACTCCCAGGGCCTTAACAGGGCCTTAATAAATAGGGCATTTTAGAATATAGCACCCCCAATACTTTAGCCCTGCTATGGGCCTGACTCCATATATGGTGCTTGTCTCTGGACCAAATCACTGTTTAAATGATGAATTCCATGTAAATTAACCCAACAGGCAATACAAGCAGCCATAAGTGAGGCATTCAAAACTCCAGAAGTCATTAGAATGTTTGCTAAAAAACAGCCTGGTCAGTTACGACAAAGATTAGCTGAGGTAAAATCATTGTTTATTTGAAATGTATCATATAATTCATGGATAACTCAGGGATTTAAATAGGTTAGTTGATTTGGGGACTCATATCCTTTAATTTTATTTTAGGAATGAAAACACAAACAAACATATTTTCTGTGTCCTATTTTATTGGGTGCACTCTATTTTATTTTTGAGTCCAACTTCAATTTATTTGTGTATATGGGATGCAGGATTGCATGTCCAGTAAATCCCTGATTCTTCATCACATCACATGTAGTGATGCTGTAAAAAATGAAAAAGCACTTCTATAGAAACACATAGTGAATATGCATAAAATTGTATATTTGGACCCACAGATGCAAAGGGATCTGAAAACAGGTCATTTAAGTCAAGCTGTGTACACCCAACAAGCAGTAGAAATACTGACTGCATTGAGAAAGTTAGGAGAACAGGTAAGATATTATAATGAGTTGTTATTTAATATTCAATATCCAGGGACTGCAAAACCTAGTCTTTAAGGGGTGGCTAACCTGTGGGGTCCGGGGAAAGGCCTCAACCCCCTGAAAATTTTAAAATTGTGGCTTTCAAAATCGTGATTTCCAGTGCTGTGGTTTTCTAGGGTTTATAACTGCTGCATTGAAGTTATGTCAATGCTTTAGGCAACAAGTTTATGATGATTGACAGAAAGTCATGCCTCCAGGGTCCCTGATAGCTATTAATACTGTTTCAGGTATTGCAAACAATCTAGGTTAATATAATCCAGGGCACCTTTGAGTCACAGTTTTTGGTATTTCCTGTTGTATATATATACTCTGACAGCCTTTAGCATGGGCATCTCTGCCCATATCTATTTCCATTCAGATTTTATTATCACAAAGGTTTTGTTATCCACCCCATACTACCAGTGTTATATTTTTTTATCTTAAGCTCAAACCACAAGAATCTGAGTTCTTGGCTGCAAATTCCAATGCTGCTCTTAGTTCATTTGAGAAAGTATCAGAAAACATAGGTAAAGATTTTTAATATTGCATTGATTTTAAGTTTATCACTTAGTGAATGTTGTGATGATGTGTATATTTTCATGTGTTTTAATTGGTTGAGAGTGGAAGCCATCTCAGTGTCATGTGACTTTGAGATAATGTATTCCCATTTCTGACCATGTGTCATTACCTAGAGTATCATATCTTTGTTGAACAGCAGCACATGAGAAAACACATGAATGTTGATGCAATTCAAAAAAAATCTTATTCTCAAGAGAATAAGATGTGGTCTGAAATGAGAAAACATTATTTCCAAGCTAAAAAGGAATATTACAATAGCTCTGAAAGTGGTTTCACTTTGTCATTTTTTACTGATTTTTACTTTAATATTTTCTTTCAAAGGAGCTGGCAATAACCTTCTTAAAATGGCTGGTTCTCAAGTGTCAGATGCTAGAAACTAGGATTATCAATACATAATTTAGAGTAACTTTGTTTGCTTGATATTAATCATTAATTTTAGTATTTCTATGTACTTGTACATACAGATTTAGGGCATATAATAATTTTGAATATAAATTTAAACCCTTTGACTATTGGATGGTTTGGGTATCCTAGGTGTCAAGGGTTAAACATTTGTGATTAAAAATGCATGTAACAGAAGAAGCTAAGAAATGAGAAAATAATTTGGGCATTTTTAAATGTTTAAAACCCAAGCTCCACAGACTGTTTTGATAGAAAGACTGGAATAAAAAAAGGAAAATGATTTCATTTGTTTTATTCTATTATTATTTTGTTAAACTTGTGTGTTAAAAGTTGATGCAGTACTATTTCAACAAAGCTAGTAAAATTATACTAGTATTTTGTATTTTGAATATCACTCAGGTGTCATCCCTCCCTCCTTCCCTCTACTCTCCTAATAACTCATTTATGTTAATAGCAATTACTGCCAATGGGAGGGGGGTCACGGCCTAGGATCCCTGGCCCCTGGAATTGCCCCTTTCTACCTTAGATAAATCTTATGGCTGACTGATGCAAAATCAATCCAGAGGAGGTCCAGGGCATCCTCACCATAATACGGCCTCGGTTCTAGGGATATTTTGGGCAATAAAAGTAAAAAAATGCATTGATCCCAAAGTAAGAGGGGGGCCATGTCCCCATCATCCTCTCCCTCCCCCCACCCCCGCACCCCATCCAATCTCGCCCAGGCTACTATGAATTGAGTGGGGGATAAATTCTTTGTGCCTGAGGAAATGAAAAGTGAATTTTAAGAATAAGAGAAATGATTCCAAATTCTCTTTGAATGTATTTTTGTAGTATTTTGTTTTTAATATTAGGAAAAAAATGCGTGAAGTTCTGCTACCCGTTAGCCAGGAAATTCTCGTTCAAATATGAATATTCCAGAGTGCGTTTGTGGGTGAGACTAATTATCATATATATATATATATATGTATATATTATGTGCGGTAGGGTGGATCACGTGGTAAGTGACGTCAGACCCCATGCGCAGATTAGAAGAAGAAGGTGAAATCGAACGAGTGATCGGGTTTCACGGGTCGCATATCGAAACCGAAATATTTACAGTTTTTCAAACTTTTAATGGTAGTTTTTTGATAATAGTCGATAGACGATATGTCGAATAGGTTCGTACTATCGGTCCTTTGTATTATTGCTCTGACTTTGTGGCAAGGAGAGGCAAAGAAACGCTCTAAAGGTAAGGGCTTTGATATGCATGTTGCCTTTCTATTACTAAGCTTTACGATTGTTTGTCTTCTCTCTAGACTATAAAATTAAAAGGTTTTTGACAATGTATTTAAGTTTCTCTTATCCTTAATGTCTTCTACATTACCAAGGCTTATTTTTGATAAGTTAGGTATCATAAAAATCTACAGATTCTAGACTTGCGCCATGCCGAATATTTTAATAGCTGTCGCTGGTTCGTTACGCACGAAAGACGCTTTCTAAATCCAATTTGCTGTTGTTCTTCAATTCCTTGGCAACTTTGTTATTTTCTGCCAGTTCCAGTTTTGTAATTGTCCTTAAAGTTAAGCTTACTAAGTTTTAAGAGTTTGTGCTGAAACCTAAAGTGAGCGAAAATGTAGCTGATGCGAATAAGGGGTTTACCCCCTTGAAAATGCTTGTCAATTTCTTGGTATATTCGTCATCGCTTCTCTTCATCGATTATTCACAAGTTTTACTATCGAAAAGTCTTCATATGTTAGAGTTGCCTTAGAAACTTTATTCCAAGATTAGGACTTACAGGGTTGAAACGAATTTTCGTCGCTTTTTTTGCAAAAACTGTCGACCACTTTAAAAATATTGGCCACAAGTCGCGCTAAAGCAATCTGTATTCCGTGGTTCATTAATTATTATTATTGAACTACTTCCAGTACTCATCCTAGTTTATTGATGTGACTAGGTTCCTTGTTTTTTTTATGTATTTTAAAGATCCAGTAATATGTTTAGTTGTGTATTATTTGATATTTGAAAAACCCTACATTTACCTGCGATTTTCCAAGAAAAGCAATATTGTTTTGTGGAAAAACCGTAGTTGGATTGTTTTTGACAAGTCCACTTTTATTGTCATCGTTTTTTTCGATTTTTTTTGGGATCATAAATTCCTGTACTTCCTTTGCTCACAAATATACTGAATTTTACAGCATTACGTATTTCGTCATGGCTATTGCTTTATTTTTTATTCAGGAAATACACTTTTGTCTAATTTTCATCGAAAGGAAGTCCTCTAAAAGCTCATTATTTCACGAATTAATAAAGTAGTCGCTTTTCTACGAAAACTGATGAGTTTACATGCATTTGGTGTAATAATTTCAATTTTTTTACTCCAAGATATTGAATTTTTACTTCAGTTCATTAATTAATTATTTTTGAGCATTGGCTCAGAAGGCTCGCTAATGTTCTGTAGTTTGCTGCATCTCATAATTATTTTGTTTCGTTATTTTTGTGAAAACAATAGTCATGGCGCAAAGAAAATTTAATAATAACAAAAGTTAATATTCCCCCAGGGCTTCAAGATAAGTGGTTAGGAACAGAAAATAATCAACACTTTCCAGTTTTGTTACTTTGGTTCAAGTTTATGAATAACATCTGAATCCTCCTTTGCTGGAAAATATAAATAAGAAATTCTCGTGAAATATTTTTGTTGTAGGTTGTGGTTTTCTGTATGTGGTAAAATGTTGAGGCATTAGTTATGTAGTTTATATCATAAACAGGTTTCATGTCTGAGCTAGAAAGCGTCATGATATATTGCTAGTTGCTAAGATATTGTTGCTCCAATATATTTACCTACATGTTTGTAAAGCCATTTCTAATTTCCTCTGGTGCTCTTGATTGCTTTATTCGTCTAAAGAATGGGTGAATAGATTTAGATTTGTGGTTGTTAATTATTGATAATACCAGCACAGCTCGTAACTGTCTCATTCAGAATTGATATTATATAAGGAATTCTTGTCTTAAAAGCAAGACATTGGTATTATTGGGACAAGTGCTAGACCTACAACATCTTTATACATATATGATTTATTTTGTTGATCTTCGCTGTGTGAAATGTATATTTTCACCTGAAATATTTATAATTTCCTGGGTTCCCTTCTTGAAATGGCATCAAACCCAGTAGTTGGTTCCTCTTTTTAAATTACATTTTTGCTTTACACTCAATAACTAATGATAGACCTAAGGACACCATGCCAACTGCAAACCAGTAGTCATAGCAACCAGTTTCTGTTTTTGTGTTTTAGAACCTTTGCAGTTCATACAGCTGGAGTATGCTAAAGCACTAAGTGAATATCACAGGATTAATGCCACAGTGTTGCATGTGCGTGCAACTGGTGGTAATGGAAAGATATCATACTCCATTGAAGAAAAAGGATCTCCATTCCGGATTGATGAGAAAGGGCATATCTGGCTTATCACACCCTTAAATACTGATGAAAATAAGTTGTGTAAGCTTACAATCAAGGCAACTTCTTCAGGTTCCAATGCTGTTGCTTATACCAAAGTGCGGTTTGACATTATGAATATGAATAAGCACTCTCCTCATTTCACTGACAGCCAGTACATTTGTGCTATCACTGAAAACACAAGAAAGGCTAGTATTCTTCCTCCTATTCGTATCCGTGATGAGGATCACAGTGATGCAGGAAAGCTGAAAAGTATTGAAATAATTGAACAAGGAATTCCATTCCTGTTCAATGTGACTGAAAATGGTGCTGTGGAGGTGATGGCAACAAGAGACCTTGATGCAGAGAAGGAGACCTGGTTTGCATTTGACATCATAGCATTGGATGGTGGTGATCCATCCCACAAATCCCAGCCGGCTTCAGTCAAGTGTAGAGTTGTAGATGCAAATGAATTTGCTCCAGAATTCACAAGTTATTACTACACTCATGTGGTAGAACGTAAAAGGACATATGAAAAGATCTTGCAGGTAAATTTCTAG
Organism: Anthopleura sola; assembly: GCA_023349425.1. Lineage (NCBI taxonomy): Eukaryota > Metazoa > Cnidaria > Anthozoa > Actiniaria > Actiniidae > Anthopleura > Anthopleura sola. The sequence goes on from JALHLI010000049.1 coordinate 113,708, forward strand.
TGATGACAGCAGTGAAATTAGCAAGGTTATGGACCAAACATTTTAGAAATAATTAAAAATATTCATCTTTGTCAACACTATCCTCATAATTTATAGCATGAAATCTAAATACATGTTTTTTTTCTTCAGGTAAATGCTGAGGACAAAGATATTGGGGATGAATTTGGTTCCATTTGTAAGTACGTCATTAAGACACTTGATGTACCCTTCAAGATAAGTAATGATGGTGTGCTGAGCCTAGACAAGCCACTTGGTCCTGATGCTCCAAACTACTGTGCCTTTGAAGTTGCTGCCATTGATTGTGGTGGCAAGATGTCAACCAAAAGTGCTCATGTCAGAATTAACATTAGAGATTCATGTGATGTTGGTAAGAAATAATTATTTCATGATAGATTGTGTTTATTATTTAGTGTACAACCCTTTTGATATTGATAACTTGATTTTATTTTATGAATGAAAAACATATTATGGTAATGAAAAAATACACACAAATTGGTTTAATATGCTAAATTCCAATTGGAGGTAGCTGCACACGTCTTGAGCTTGATCAGTCCAGAGGCTGTTAATTCAAGGTATAGATAAGATTTTGAAGGTCTTGATGTGGTAACAATAAAATATGTTCTAATAATATCGGGGCAATGGATGTGCCTTTTGTACCTTCTTATATAATAAGAAGTAATACAGTAATAAATCTTGTTGTTCATATTATTGCTATTATCTGATTTCTTGATCTTCATGAAACTAATTTCCATCCTGATTATTTGTTTTCAGGTGTGAAAAGCCCATCCATGCCAACCATCATTATTCCACAGTGCATTGGCAAAGCAATTGTAGCACCAGATATCCAGTTAAACAAATGTTCAAAGAAGAAGACTCAATCAAATTTCTCTGCCCTCATTCACCTGGAGACAAAGGCTGGTAAAGGTTGTGACCGACAGCAATATGAAGCATCTGGTTTGTACAAGCTGTGTGGTGCTAGTGGCATCATTGACATTCTGCCTAAACCTGGAAAACACCAAGACTGGACAAAACATCTACCAACAGAGGAAGGTAAGACAACATTGAACAGTTTTTCTGTAATGGAATTCAGTTGCTTTTGTACTGAAAAAAATTAGGAAGTAACTGATGCAAATGTGGATAAAACTATCAGTAAAAGTTTGAGGTACCAAATGTTTCTTTTTCTTATGTATGGATTATCGTTTTCCAGATGGTAACACCTTTGTTTTTAATGGCAAGACTGTAGCTGAAGTCCCTAGAGAACTGATCCCTGAAGATTTAGGTAAACAGTTCACAATAAGTACCTGGATAAAAACAAGAGCACAAAAAGGAAAGCAAATCATTGTTGCTAACACAGACAAGAAAACACACAACAGAATCCACTTTGCAATCCTCAAGAACAAGAACAGACTAGTTGTGGTTCATCGTTTGGAGCCTAACCGTGGCAGCAGAGATGACTACTGCCAGTCTGATTTCCACTACAAACCAAAGATCTTTGACATGAAGTGGCATCATCTGACTGTTGTTGTTGATGGCTGTAATGTTAAGTTATTTGTAGATGGACAAGTTGAACCATCATTTGTCACAGATTCTAACTATCGCATGCACAACTCACACATTCCAACAAGGCTTGTAGTAGGTGCACATTGGCTTGGCAAAGAGAATTCCTACACTCAGTTCTTTAATGGATCTCTGTCTGGAATGAGCATTAGACCCAAAAAGACAACACCAGAGCAAGTAAGTATACTTTGCTTTCCCTCATATATGGCACATGTTAACTAGTTTCTAATCCTTTGTATTATATCAGGTTAATTGAATTTAGGCAAATTCAGAAGTGAGGCATTACTGGCCAGCAGTTGCTTGTAACTGCAATATGTGGGGTGCCCCTCATGCTACAGCAGGACCTCTTTTGTATGCAGATCATTGCAGATCTATTCCATGTTTGTGTGCTTGCTTAATAGTTACATGCTTGCTTTGGTGGATTTTAACCATGTTTTTTTTGTTTATGAATTAATACAAACAATAACTTTTTATTTACAGACCATCCGCTGCATGTTTGGTTGTCGTGAGCACATCAATATCAATACCCCACTACCTAAAGGATTCAAGTCTGAGTTGATTGGTTCAAATACAATGAAAGTTTATGGCAGAGGAAAACCACAAGAGTTTGAAACCATCCTGCAAAACATTGAGTATCAGAATGAGCTGTTTACACCAACTCTGGGGGTGCGCAAGATTAAGATTCTTCCAGTGCAAGAAAACACAGCCTTGCAGCCAATTACAATCACTATTCGCATTGAGAGGAATGATAAGCCTGTTATTACAGTGAAGGGTTGTGCCGATAATGCTGTAGAGTTAAAGCACCTAAAGGAGATTGGTGTTCCTGTATGCAGTACCTTTACCATTGATTACCAGGGCTGCAAACCTTCAGATTCTCCTGTCAATGGTGTAAAACTTCTGGATCAGGCCGTAGTGAAAGTGACTCCTCCATTCACGAAGAGTGAGTCATTTAACTTCCCTAAGCAGGCCAATGGTGGGTCAACCCTTGATGATCTGGACCTCAAAGCTTTCATGAATGAAGATGGTATCATCATTAGAGGTATAGCAAACTACAAGACATATGAAGAAGTACTTAGAGAGATGTTCTATGTCAACCCCAATGCATCTGAGCACCTGCATCATACATTCACGGTAAGTACTATATCTATACTAAACCTGCAGAAAAGTGCTGTACATTACAAGTTCATTTGCTCGAGAAATGCAAAATGTTTAACAACTAGAAAAACATATTTTAATAATGTACTGTTTTTTTTGTTTTGTTTCGTAGATCTCTGTGTCAGATCAGAATGGCAGATTTAAGAGTGATGATGAAAGGCTGGAATTGTCCATTCTCCACAGGGCAAGGCAACTGCGACCATTTAACCTTGAAGCTGTCAAGGAAACACTGAGTGCTGAAGAATTACCAGGAGCAGTGTCTGTTGAAGATGAGGCTGTATCCAAGACAAGTTCTATGTCTACTGGCATTATGGCTGTTATCATCATCTGCAGTGCTTCAGTCTTTATTGTTTTGGTGATATTTGGAGTCTATCGACTAAGAAAGTGAGTAGAAAATATTGTAAATATAATTCTTGAGTAATCAACTGATGCAGCCAAAGTAGATGGGAGTCAATCTATTTCCTTTCAATTCAGGGTTTTGTTCCTGCAGTGGTATTAATCTTGAATGTAGCTGCATCAAACATGTACTAATGTTAGCGATGTGTTCTTTAGGTCTGCTAAGACACTGGAAGTAGATGCCACTGCTGCAGAGAAAGAAGAGATGTACTGGGATGACACAGGGCTGAGTGGAGTGCGTATAACTGTTAACCCACTACAGAAGTTCCAGGAACTAGACTTGAATGAAGATAAGGATTCTGAGCATGGTCAGAGTGACGATGAAGATCATCAGGAGGCTAAGCAGTGCTTGGAATGGGATGAGGGAGCCATTTAAACCCTTAGGAGCAGAGCTTTGTCTGTTTACTCAAACTTTATACTAGAGCTGTTGTTTTTATTATTCTCCCCCCTGTTTATTCTTCCTTTTAGCTCTTTGTTGATTGTTCTTCATTTTATGATTTGGCTTGTTCAAGTTTAAAAGTAAGAAAGTAGACTTACTAGATCTTAATGCAAGGTCTATTATTCTTGATGAGTGATTCAAGTAAAGACCCCTTTCTCCTAAGAATTATTGGAATCTATTGTTTTGCCTCCAAATTGAGCTGCATTCCGACATGCTGCAAGAGGTGTATTCTTCGTGTTTGATAGGGATGTTAGAGTTTATATTTATTAGGTAACAGTTTTTTTCTAAAGTTTGAGTATGGTGGAGGAGTTGAGCTGAGAACATGAGACATGAACATGCATACACTGTACCATACACTTAATAATTATTAAGCTTAGCAAACTAGAACATTTTGTATTTGTACCAGGATGAAAAAGCATGTACTATGCTATGATTTATTGGCCTTCAGGAAGGTTGTATCACCTTATGTTACTGCAGCCTGAATCTTTTCCTAATCTTTCCACTGTCATCCCTGAAAGAGTACAAGAACCATGGCAACATTCCAGTACTTCTCAGGCTTGCAACTATGGGAGAGATGTTGAAAAATGAAGCACTGCCATGATCATCATTCCATTAAAAGTCATTCTTTTCCTCACTGGTCTGTGTATAATATTAACGAGCTCATAGTTGTTTTGTAGGATTATTATTCTAGTATTGTTATTTTATATTTAAACATTTTTATTAAGAGCTACATTACTTTAATCATTTTTTTATTTCTGTAATATAAACCATTTTCTATCATTAATAATGATAATGCATATCTAATCACATTCAGGCATACAGTTTTTAAGGTTCATGGGGGGTGTTTACATGCTGCTATAATTATAAGTATGTCATTTCCATTAGGTTATTTTGTCACATCATAATCAGATTGAAAAAGGAAATTCAAACAAGTTTGTCTCTGCAATGACAGGTACTTGATTAAACACAATTAATTCAGTAGAGTCAAATTGATGTCCAAAATGTTAAAACACTTAAATGGAAACCTAAAGTGAAGAATCTGAATCCTTGGTTTCAATGTCTTGAAGTAGCTGATGACATTCTGTTGTCATGACAACAACAGTTGTGAAACAGATTGTTCCGCTACGGTCATATCCTGTAATATTATTAACAGTGTGAATAAATTAGCATATAGTTTGACCCAAAGATGCACATAATATTATTGTTTAGTTAAACATGCACATGAGAAAAAAAGGTTGTTGGAAGATATTTGTAGGTTTTAATTGCTTTAATAAAATAAGTGACAGTTGTATTACTATATTGTGCAGTACTCAATGTTATTAACTATACCTTAAATATGATAATAATTATCATAATTGGACCATAACTGCTAGTTAAGAGGTTTGATCACATGATGGCAGCCATGTTTGATGGCAGGAACAAAATAGTTGGTTTACTTAAGATTCAATTCCACAGAGTAAAATGATTCTATTGTGCTGCCAAATCATGTGGAGGCCGGCACATGATCATCCAAAACCTTATTGTATTCTGGGATGTAACTAGTTAGCATGATTTGTGATTAAAAAAGACTGTAAGGTCATGATGTGTGTGTCTTCTTGGTGTATACTCCAGCAACCATCTTTGTGCTTTGATCCATACAATGTTAGTAATGTCAATGATTGGGATTTATTTTCAAAGCTTTTAACTGGTGGGTTTCAAGAATTAGCACTGTAGAATCTGGCTGGTTAGAAGGCTCTATTGCTCATCACCATTCTCCAGAAAAATAGGCACCTATTCCAATAAATATTTTAAAAGTCCAACCACTATTATAAATAGAAAATAAATATTTAATGTAAATACCAAGACTTTGGAGAGCAGACATTGGTTTTCGCTATGTCCAGAGGGAGTTTTGGCAATGGGCTGCAGGGCTAGAAATAATGGACAGTCAAGTACCTCTAGCTGGGCCTCTTGACAGGTCACCTGTTCATCATTCAAATGTAGTCCAGCCATTGAGCAGCCATACTTTCAGCCTTCAGCTACCAATGGGCTAGGGACAGAGGTTGCTAGAAACCAGTCAACTCCTGGTACCACAGGCATCCTATGATCTATCCAAACTTGCTACCTCTGCATTAGACTACCAGTACATGCATGGCCTTATTCTCTAGTTAGTATTGTGTTTGGTGCATCACATCCTTTTGTAGGCTGAATAGTTGTAGGATAAATAATCCCTCAGTGACAGTCTAATTTTACTGCTCACACATTTTTTCATACCTTTTTTGAGGTTCCTCAATTTTTCCACCTCTCAACCATCCAAGAAAATCCTGCAAAGGGCAAAGTTCACCATTTTCAATTAGGTTTTCTTTACAAAACCTAAGATTTGAAGTCACAGTTTCACCATTAAAAAGAACTCGAATGTACTCTCTTTGACTTCTCTTGGTTTCATTCAAAACACCAGTTTTCCTCCAAAATTCAAAAATGAGTCTTGAAGCATAGGGTATCCACCTTTGTTCAAATATTCCTAGCGATATCAGTGCAGGGATGATTGAAATCTCGTGACCACCATATACAGCAATTTTTATGGGTGTCTTGGATGAGGCTTTATCGACCATTCTAGTGGCAATTTGAGACATCACAGGTAGAGATATCATATCAGCCACTTGGCTGAAGTTGTGAGAAAAAGCCCAACCTGCATATGAAATCAGTTTGAATGCTGTTGATTGTGGAATACATCCTGCCGTAGCACATGGTGGAGGTAATCCATGACAAATATGGACAAGACAAGTATCTGCAAGACTGAAACAAAACACAACAATCTTATTCAAGCACAAACAGAAATACCACTAGCTACAAAGATCCCCTGCAGGGAGGCATGTCACTGAGGGAAGAGTACATTCAAACAGTAGCACAGCATTAGTTTAACAGTTCAGGGGAGTTAACCCTGACTTAAACTGTGCCAGTACAGTGATGGTAAAAGTAAAGCACAGGGACAAAGGAAAATGAAGGGGCAGTGAAAAGAATGGCAAAAGATTATACTTGTTACTTACCCAATAACACTTGTCATTGATTCCCTTGGAGTCATTAGTAGATTGGACATTTCCAACATCAATGGCTCCATTGCGGCACTACCTGCTTGGTATTCTTCAGACTCTTTGGTTCTTTTCATTAGTTTACCATAGGCTGGACAGGGAGTTACAGTACCATCATCATTGTCCCTGAAAAATTTATCTTGAACTACACCGATAGCAATATGACCTATGAATGAAAGAGAAAATCAAATGTTTAAACATGTTCAAGCTGCTAGCATTCATCAGGCATATATATAGGTGCTGCTTGCAGTATATAACAGACACACCATCCAGTCTACACTAGATGACACTATCACCAGATGAAGCAGCTTGCAGTGGATATGATTATTGTGGTCCTTTCTATGAATGACCCTCAATCATGACATAAACTTTTTAAGTATCATTTTTTTACATTTCCACGATGAATAATATTTTTGATTTTAATATCTACCTTGTTTAATGGACTTTTCACCAAGGAATCCATATAATAATGCTGCTACAGACTGTAGTGTTCTGTCACTATTTGTTGACCTTGCATAGACATGCTTGCTGTTGATTCCATTCTCAATCAGTTCTCTGTATGCTCTTCTGAAGTGTTTTCCAATACCAAAGTGTTGCTGGAATCCTTTCTGTGTCAGTTGCCCATCGTATTGACAAATGTCTGATCTTGTCACTAGATTATGAGGATCAACCTTGGGAGACATTTTCCTAACAATAATGTCATTTGTGATATTAAGATAGCCATCAAATAGCTTTTTAACTGTCTCATTTTGCGGCATCAATGAACAATCAAAGTCTCTTATTTCCATTCCTTGTAATTTGTTAAAAGGTGACCTATCTCCATGCCGTACTATTGCCTGGACCATCTCTAGCTGAAAATCACTATCTTTACCAGGAATAGATCCTTCAGCGCCATATGAGTTCACTGGATAGTTACAGTATCTTAGCACAGTTCTTTTTTCAACTGGTAGTAACTTGATATATGTTTTCTTACCTAGATCATTATACCCTAGAAATGGGAAAAAATCAAATTTGTATCTTCAAACTGGACCAACAATTGATAGGCTGACTGCATGAGAACAGATAATCATGTTTAATAATCATTTATAAAATAATTTAGATAGTATGCGCGCTCTCATTGGTCAAAAAGCGTGTTGGATGAGGCTATCTAAACATGCTCCACGTCATCTGTGGATTGGTGGATGGCAAACGTATGGAGAATTGCTATTCTTATCAGCAATTAAAATGCCGATTTAGCCTCAAAAAATATTTTATAAAAGACAAAACGTCCACACAAACGTCCTAACGGCTCGTGCTTTTTCTACGCGCTCTCATGTTCTCCCAACATCACGCGTGTGATACAGTCATTTTACAAGAGCTAACAGTCTATCTTGTTTTGTTTTGTTAGTGGACGACAAGCATATGATTGGGATCCCTGTGGTTTGTGTACGTGGCCACAATGTGCTAAAGTAAAAGCTACTAAAAACGAATACAATGTTAAAAACTTACCAAAATAAAGCAAAAGTATGAAGATAAAAGCTATAGCAACCAGTATCTGCTGTTGTTTCTTGAGTCTCGTAAATCTAGTCCAAGTAAGTCTAGTACAACTGCAGGCCAACCTACGAACACAAACTACTGTACTGGGAATCATGATTAACTTGATAAATAGCTGTATTATATTAGATGCATTACAACTATATAATTTTTTTCAAGTTCTGAAGTTGTTCCTAATGTTTTCAGGTCACAATTTGAGCAGATTCAGTAAGGCGCAGGTACCCTAGCTTGTCAGGCTCAGCAGGAGATAGAATTCTCTACTCAGAATGCCTTGCGAGCGTGTATTTCGGCCCAGGTTCGCGCCTGCGATGACCGCAAAATTTCAAATTTTAAATCATCCTGGAAAGTATGGGGAATTCTAGCTCGCTATTCTCATAACCGAACGCCTCCATTTTCTTTCTTTTGGTAGGTCTTGACTTTAAACTGAAAAACGTAAGTTAAAAGCTGTTGAAGGGCCGCGAGGAAAGATGCATGCAGACACAGGAAAGCCTGCACTATGAAAACCACGTTTTCGTTCACGGTTAGTATAGTAGAGTTTTGAAATTGTATGTTGGGAAGCGAACAACGCGTCCTTCTTGCTTCTCCTAACAAGTCTCTCGTACTCTGGGCCCCGCGTGCTGTATAATTGTGGAGAGCATGCGCGCGCGTTTTCTATTTCTTCAATAGAAAATCCCAATATTTTGTTATCTGGTTGAATAGATCCCAAATATAATAGGAAAACAAACACTTTTTTCTTCCTCCTCTTTTTATTCTTTATATTTTTCTAAACAAGACACTTGACAAACCGATGCATTAAGAAACTACTCACCCATCTATCCACCACCACCCACCCACCCATGCACTATCATACCACACAACCCCAAATAACACTCTCAATTCACTTTTCAACTGGTTCACCTTTTTCCTAGTCTCCCCCTCAGCCGTTTTTAGGGTCGTCACGCAACGCTCTCTCCCCACTAAGGAGAGAGCGTTGCGTGACGACCCTAAAAACGGCTGAGGGGGAGACTACCTTTTTCCACTCTGTATTAAAAATATGTAATTCTAGCTTGGCACACTACACTTTAAACAATAACGAGTCTTCTAGACTCCACCCTTAAAGAATGCGTAAAAATAATCGATAAAATGGGACTAAAGAACACTGGACAAGTACATTCAGTACTCAGTGAGTACTGCTTTGTGTTTAGCTTTGACCGATTCTTTCTGTTATAGTTCAGTCTTATACTTGTATTGCAAAAGACACTCAATGCTGGGTAAATTTCACTAATCGTATTCAATCCATTATTTATGGTTTGTAGAATTCAGTTTGAACATTACATGCATATGATATGAAGAGATAGATTAAAACATCCACAAGATAGTTCTATTCTTGATGTATTCCTTGGTGATATTTGAGTTCTCCTCAATCGTCCATCTTGGCTAGTACTCTTTCTTTCGGTACAACGAGGTTTGTTTTACACCATTCTCCCTGGTATCCTAACTTTTGCCTTCTCCATTGTACAAGACGATAAAATCACCTTTGTTTTCTAAGGGAAAAACTGGTCGTCTCTTTTTTGCCTTTTCAAAAATTTCTAAAGCTATTCCTAGAATAAAGTATCAAAAAGCATCAGGCGTTAGTGACATCATCAACGCTATACGGAAAGTAAGAACAAGTTTACTTGTGGATGGACCATTACCCCATTCATGTGGGATTCATGATCATCTAATGGAAAGAAAGGGTATCAAGACTGGTTGTACTTACTCACTGTACTGTCTACCATAGTGGGAATAACGTCTTTGAGAACCTGACAGTTGGTATTCAGTGATGGATTGACATTGACTTCGATCAGCCAAACCTGTATAGAAACACATGTTCATGTTCAGTTATTGACAAATACAGGCACACAAGAAGCCCAGCGTGTGAAACTGAGAAGGTTTCTATACCTTGAAGTTCTCGTCTATCATGAAATCAAATCCAAGAAGGTCAAAAAACCCACTCCTTCTATGCAACTTCTTCCGAACACTGTGAAAACATGTCAGCATGATTTGCTGCATTCGTTTCTATGGAACAAAAGATGAGCAGATTAGAAAAGGCGAAGCCTAAAGTAAGTCACGGCCTGGGGATTTTTGGATGGTCAATGTCTACTCACAGTAAAAGTCGTGAACATCCAGTTCTCTGCTAATCCCTTGTCTTTTGTGTGATGTTCGTCGATGTAGGACTGAAGACGTTCAAACGACCAAACAGTCTCTTCTTTCATGCTTGAATACAACGGATGCTTCTTCTGGATGTACTATACATTGGGATATGGAATGTTAACTTCTAAAGAATATGAAATATTGTTTACAAAAAAGCGCGCAATCCTTAATGAGATGCTCCAAGTGTTGCGCACCGGCAAATCAGACGTGCGTAACGACTTTCTTCATAGCGGAAAGAAATAGATTCAGGAAAATTCAATACAAACGGCAAAAAGAGGCTCTTTCATTGGTTGCGCAGTAAACTTCAAGGTCTTTTCACGATCTTCTTATTGTAAAAACGAGTGATAGTGGACATGCGATTATGAATGAATGTACTAGATAGTTACCTGATTGGTAAGATGAGCAAGTAATATCGAGTTGCCAGCCTCTTCAGAATAGGGTGAATACGGTACACAAGAAAGACGTATGTACCCTTGATGGTAAAGAACCACATAGGGATTGGTACTGGCGATGAACATGTAGGCTCTGATGTCAAACTTGAGGTTATTCAAGAGAAGAGGATTCATGATATACCTACGATAGGATGAAAAGACAGGTTTTCAGTGAGGTATCAGGAAAGATTACACAATAACAAACTGGTGCGTTCTTTCCCTAACGACTTTTATTACTGCATCATCTTCTTAAATAGGAAACTACAAAGTAAGATATGGCGCAGACTAACCAGATAAAGCCAGAGAACTACCACAAACACGCGCGCTAAGTTGAAATATGGGTATAGTGTTTCATAATTTGTTTCTCTTGATGAGCATAGCAAATAAGAACAAGAATAGCGATCAAGGTATTTTTACCTCTGAATGATTCGACCTGGTGACGGTCTAACTTGACTGCTGCGCCGTCCGTTGCTGTTAGTATCTTGATCGTTAAGGCGCAGTTTTTCACGCAGCTGCGCTGAACTGTTGATCATGTAGATACCCTTGCCTTGATTCTGTCCAATGGGCTTGCAAATCCAAACTTCACCTTCTGCAAAGAAAAAATAAGCAAATGACATGATGTAAAAGACCAGTCAGGTATTAGCTATTAAAGCAAAGATTTTTCTAATAGCTATGCATTGAAACACTGATCTCCTTGCATGCGTAACCTACCTTTGTAAACTTCATTGATAAACTTCTGTTTTTCTGTAGTGTTTGTAAGCCTTATTGTTTCCGGGACGAAGTCACTAAGTTGAATACGCTGCCTGCAATAAATAGAAAAGAGATCACATCATCATCATGAGAAAACCGTCATCTTGAACCCTGAGGGACTGGGCCAATGAGATTCAAAGGCTACGAATCAGGTACGAAATTCACATTCTGATTAGTTCAATGGTTGTGGGGGAGGGGAGGGGAGGGAACCACGACGAGTCAAACTCTGAATATATCAATCCTATCGTCATCAAGGGAAGTCTTCGGGTATTGGTTATTTTGATATTGTATGACATTTGTACTTACTTTGATCCAATTTTATCCAATACTCGTTCATATTCTTGTAAACTGCACAGCAAACCAAGCTTGGTTGTAAGTACACCAATATTAGAAATGTGATTAACAAGCTGGTTACCTGGAAATCAAAGCATTAATGCATGCATACATTAGCCGCGTTAACATCTTATTAGAACATGGACGCGTTTTCCTTACCTTCTCTAAAGTTGCTGTAGTCGATTTGACTCTTGCATTCCACCCATTTTAGTTTAAAGGATTCATCATATCGGTCTTCAAGCTTTCGCCAACCCAACGACTGCAAGGTTGATTCCACCCTTAAAAAGGAACACAAAACACATTCAATCAATAATTGATCTTCACTGGCGTCAAATCTTATATCTATGTGATCAATAATACTGTATTCATAACGCATTCTTACATGAAGCTTCCATTCCCAGGACTGACATAATAAGCAGGCTGTTGTCCCGTGTGACGTAAGCGTGACTTGACACCATCTCTTACTGGTTTTGGTGGGCTGTCTTTCCCTTTCTTCTTTCCATTACTGTCACGCGTAGATGATCCGTTTGAACCTTTAAGATAAAACACTTTATTAGAAATAACATTTTTTTTGCATCGTTTTGTTGTGCAGAGAGGTTGGTTGTAGAGAATGATGAACGAGTGACCTTACAAGTGAACAAATAATTTGCGCATAATAAAAAACAATAAATGAGTTGCGCAAACCCACCTTCACTTGGACTGTCATCTTTAGATGGAGAAGATGACCCACTATTACCATTTGGTTCTGCCTTCTCAATGGGACAAGTGGCAATGGTCTGTTCAACCTCTCTACGGCATTCAGGCGATGCAATGACCTCAAAACACTCTAAGGAACTTGTAAGTTCATTGGAACTCATTTCTTCTAGATTACATATTCCACTCTCTTGGTTTTTATCTTGGTTGTGAATACAGTTAAGATATATTGGGCAACATTCTGGACAAAAACAGTTCGTTCTGTCATAATCAACAAATTCTTTATCTAATTGTTCATGATCAAAATCACACAAGTTGTTATCAGAAGCCTCCTCTTTCTTAGCATTTTCTTCATCATCTAGACATTGATACTCAATTTTGATATTTTTCAATTCCTCTCCTATTATCGTTGTGGTTTCTATTTGATCTTTTGGAATTTGTTCATCTTTACTAATGCGCAGACAAGGAGATGGGTGGTTTTGCTCTTTGTGGCTCAACAAGGAAACCGTTTGTTGTTGTTCCTGACTAGATCCTTCCTCTTCCTCTGCTGCCTGGCACTGATCTTCTTTATCTTCAGCAAAGATAGATTTATTGCCCGGATCGTACACAGATGACCTCCACAGATGCTCTGGACAAAAGCTTTTACAAATCCCCATCAGCCAAGTATCGATGGATTTAAAGTGGTATTTCATATCATAGTAGCTCTTAGACACAAACTTGTAAGAGTCAAACACTTGTACCCTAGAAATGGGAAAACAGTGATCCTTATCTTAAGCCGGAACCACTAGGTCAAAATTTTCTTTTCTTTCTAAAAAAGTTTCTCTGGTCAGTGAATATACTTACACTCCTTTTTGCCATCTGGCACCAATAGTCTTTTCCCCCTCACCAAGCCAGATCTCCACATGAACCATGTCATGACGCTGTCTTTTCCCTGAAAAATAACAAATCTCTCATTACATTCCATGGGTGGCACACAGAACAATACTGTCTTGCTTCAGTTAAAGATCACTGGTGGCAAATGTATCTTAATTGTGGTGAAGTAAAATCTAAAAGTGATGTTGGTGGAGTAAAAGGGTGTGACCAGCATCTGGTCTACTATGGGATTCCTGTGTTAAATCTAATCCAGAGGGAGCCCAGCAGTGTGATTGATAAATTCATAGCTTTTGTAGCTTTTTATTTCATTTGAACTCTTCCAAAAAAAAAAAAATATATATATATATATATATATATATATATATATATATATATATATATATATATATATATATATATATATATAAGGTATTTAACTGTAAATAACTGTATAAAGTATAAAGGCCATTGATAACCTGAGTATAGGTTGACTTACATTTTTTCCCAGGTTTGTCATAATATATTGCTGATATGAAAACCAAATCACCAGGTTTCATGTCTTCTTCTTTGATATCCTCAGGTAGTGTGTCATACTGAAGAACAAACAGTGACAATCAATTGTTTTCCCACCCTACATAGTTTTGTCCTAGCTGTGCCATCCACAATACTTTGAAAACTTATACACTGTTTGTTGCCTGTAATTTGCGATTGAGTAATTTGGTTGATACAATTGCCATATCTTTACATTTTAAATATCTGCATTCTATTCTTTAGAAGTAAGTAGTAGTTTAATACCATATATGCCTGATTGCCACCTCCAATAACAAAGCCAAAATCTTCCTTCAGATCTAGCAACACTCGTCGAATGAGACCACAGCAGTCAAGAAACAGTGGAGCATCATGGTATGGTGCTGCAAATTAAATCAACTAGGTTAACAATAAAAAGATATGGTAGACAACCTATGACCATATTATCCTCTATGGTGGGTGGGGTTTTGGGTGGACATACTCATGCTATACAACACTGTGCAGTGGCAGAGGCAAGAGCAGTGGCAGAACCAAGGGGTAACCGTTATCTAGAAAGCCACTTTATAGCTTTCTTTTTGATTAACCTTACTTTATGAATATTTATTTTTACTCTAAGTATGGGTCACTAGCCACTCAATTGCTTACTATCAATCATGTGACTTTTCTGGATTTGACTGGGGGGCAACCAATGGTTGAATGGGGGGCAACTAGTGATTCTTAAGTCAAATCATGTCAAAATAACTCCATAAAGTATTCTATCTGTCTATTTGTAGAACATGAAACCAGAAAACAAGATACACACACAACCTCCAACATTCTACAAGCTGGTTAAAACGGAGATACTACCGGAAGTGATGTCTATTGATAGTAATTAGCAATTCCTGATCTGCCATTGAGAAGTGAAATGTAATAAGCTGCACTTACAATCTTCGTTGTGATATCTCTTTGCATAAGGAACTCCAAAGTATTTATTTAACCCTTCAAGAAACTTTTGTCTGAGTTCTTCCATCCTATTCACATCCTGGCGCTGTGCCAATGCTCTTTCTTCCATGATTTTTGCATCTTTCATTTCACGCTTTAAAAGAAAAAGAAAATAGTTGAAATTTAGTAAAAATACTGGTGTGCCAGTACTTAATTGTACTATGTTAAACAATCCTAATTATATTTCTTAAAATATTCATAAGAATAATGATTAGCGCTCAGGTTGGCATGATCACGCAAAGACTTGTTTAATCAATCAATTTGTATTCCCTGTGAAGCCAAAACCCTAACAAATATTCACAATTCTACAGGTTTTCTGCTTGTATTTGTCTACCAGACACGGTATTATAATATTCTACTAAAATGATCGTAGATCTAGTACGTGAATGTACTCGATAATTAAGAGCAACTGTTGAATCGATGAAGATATTGATGATAACTACAACGCTAATTGAACTACTTGATTTTCCCGAAACAATCCTTCATCATGTTCAAAACCAGGAGTTTTCATACCTGTCTGCTTTTTCGAAACTTTTGAAATGCTTCTTGAAGGTTTTCTGCCTTCTGCTTTGCATTCTCGTTCGGTATTTCAATCAATAATGTTCTGTTTTCGTTCGCCATCTTGTTGAAGGTTTTGTGTCGTACTGGACTAAAAACCAAACAAGCCATCTAAAAAACCTTGTTTCTTCTTCAACAATACAGAACTCAACTCGTAAGACAGCTCTAGATGATACCCTACCATTAATCCTTCCTAAAGAATAGTTCAACGGTTTGCTGCCCGATGTAAACAATCTTCGTGGTTTAGCAACAAGAATCATTCAATCCTAACGCTACCCTCCATGGGGATCAATTACACTTCCGCTAAGAACTGTAACTTCCGGTTCTATGATTTTCGTTCAAAAATATAACATATCGCTCTAAATTTTTGTAAAATTATGATAAAAATATAATCGAAAAACAATAAAAACTAGAATAGTGTTTATCATCAGGCGAGAAAATTGATTACCAGAAAGAGATGCGTAATGAAGTGAGATGCGTCGGTCACGTGTTTTCTTGTAATGTGATTGGTCACCAGGTTGCGTATCGAGGGTGATTTAAAAATTTAAAATTTCGAAGCTTTGATCGTTCGTATTCAGTTGATCTCTGGTCTCGTGCTAGTCAAAGTTGTATTTTCGTTGTTTTCTGCTAGTGAAGTTCGTAAGATGGGAGCTTTAGAGAGTAAGAGATGGGAAGAACTCATGCCTGAGACGCCACAGAAAGAAAGCGGTAAAGAAAACTTAGGACGTCCACGGATTGAAGATCCACGTTCTCCGTCCATACACCATCGACGTACTCCAATCGTTCTACAAGAATACGAAGAATCGCCACAGAATATTGCTCTACGTGCAGAATTTTGTGATCCTCGATCACCAAGTATAGAAGTTTCTCGAACACCTCTAGCTTTTCCTTCAAAATCTGTCGTTATTATTGACGAAAAAGATGGTGAAGACGTTTTCGAGAGCAGAGAAAGAAGTACGTCTGACCCTCCTACTCCTAGCTCAAAGCAAGTAGTTGAACCTGAAATTAACTCTCCGGGAGCTCCTCTTACTAGGAAAGACAAAGTTTCTCTCCTCAAGAGCACTGCAAGCCCATCTGATTTGAAGAGAAGAAACCGATTAAGACGTCGCCAATCGTTTCCACAAAAACTCTTCTCAGACAAGTCTGCTACCATTCCACGTTCACCATTGGCTCAAAGAAACCACTCTGTGCCTGAAGGTGGGAAGAACAGGTTTACTCTTTTGCCAAAGAAAAACAGCTTATTGAGTGAAGATTTCAATGAGGATAAAGAGAACACAAGTCTTCCCCTTGTACACTAACCGTATATCTCTTATGATACCACATTATAAATGGAGTAGTATCAATTTAAAATATCAACTAGATTTTAAAGCAAAAACAGCTGTTAAATAGATTTCAGGTAAACAAACATTTTTTTTCAAAAATGCTTGCCTAAAATTCCTAGATAAATGAACTGCTTGGTTAAGCTTTTGCTAAATATGCTAAAGCATTAGATATTGCATAAAAATTGAAAGAATAATTTTTAGAAAGTTCATTGTGAAATTCCTCATATTTTGATTATTACTCCAGTTGGGTTTGGGATTTTATGTTTCTGTACCAACCCAACAATTATTAGTAGCTTCCATGACTTATGTTCTCTCACTTGACTGGTGAAAAACCTGAAATCCAACTGAAGTTTGAAAAATGAAGGGTCGTAAGCAAAGGAGTTTCACAGTAAGATATTCATAACTAGTGATGTGAACTGTAAGTTAACTAAAAAGATACTTCATTTGCAATCGTAAAATTAATCATTTATTCCTGATGTTAACTTGCATTAATTTGTAGGTAAAAGTTTTGTTTTGTACATAGAAATTAGAAGTGTAAATATAAAATATCATTAAAGCATTGGTTTTGTTTTAGGAATTACAGAGTTGTTTTTTTTTGTTTAAAGTTGAAAACAGTCATTGTCTACATTTCTAAAATTCCATGACAGTATTCATTAAGAAAGAAAGAAAATACCAAGCACTCAGCAATTACTTGATTGAATTGTGTTTGTAAGGAGTGGAAGCTACTGACGCCCTCCTTTTGGGGGAGAAAAAATACTTGCATGGTGAGTGGAAACTCGGCCAAACAGAAACACTTTTACCACAACATGAGCACTTTTATTATAGTTCCTTTATATAACCCCTATTTTGAAGTTTTTATCTTCATATCACTTTGGCACTGTGTCTTTTTGCTCTTAAATTGAATGATTTATTCTGGTTTATCAAAATTGAACCTAAAATCGGAAGATGATGCCTTGAATTTCCAACTTGTAGTTGGGTCCAATGTTCCTGATGAAAACTGAATAGAGAAGTAAACAATTAACTTGAAATTTAAAAAAAATATGAACTTTTGCAGCACTAAAGCGCAATAATTTTATTTGGCAGGGTACACTGTTATCCAGGCTGATAATTTTCAGGTAGCCCTCTCAACTATGAACGATTTTACCTCTTCTTGTGGAAGTGAATTTGGTGAAGATTCACTGACATCTTTGTCTTGTTGTGAAACTCTAATGAAAACACTTTTTTGTTGATTCTTTTTCACAGAAAATACTTTTAATGACTTTTGAGATCCTATGGAAAAAGAATCAACACAATGATCAGCTTTTACTTGAAACAAAAGAAAAAACAATCCAGTCAATCAGATGGTTTTTAGAGTTACCATCTAATCTATTAAACTTGCTAAAATAGTTGTTATCACAGTCACACAAAGATTTCCAAACCTTTCGTTGGACTTGTTTTCTTGTCTTCTTTGATTTTTCCTCTGTAATCTCCAAATACAGAAAACATAATTTGTCTTTTCTTTGGCTGGAAAATAATCAAATGAAAACAAAATGGGATGAAATGAACTGAAATAAAAGGTAAAAGTGAATGAGATATTTTTTTAGAAACTAGTTAATAAAAAAAATTACTTACGAGAGGTGTTTTAGGAGACTTTAGGCTTTTTAATATATGTTGTGTGTGTTGTGCTGTGGGTTGGATCAGACAGTAAACAAATCATCAGCACTTTTAACAGCTGTTTCTGGAAAACTCAACCAACAATAAAAAGAAAAAGAAAGACTTCTCTTTACCTGTATTTTTATCTGGTTTTTGTCTGGTTAGTCCAATCTCTAGCTGACTTATACACCAAGCTAGTTCTTCATCAAATTTTTCCTGTGAGGTCTAAATGAAAGTTTTGGAAAGTGAATTCTGGCTTCTTTTTGTGTTAAAGATTGGATATTTTGCATTAATAAATTTTGTTTGCCTACCATGGCATCTTGAACTCCTGCATTAGTATCAAAACAATCTGACGAAGCTTCACTCTGCTGGAGAAAAATATATCTTTCATTAATTACACATTGATATCTTCCACATGTATCAATTTTTCTGCTGTTTTATTAAAGAGTAACTACCTTTTCTCTTTGTTCTTGTTTCTTTTTCTTAGCTGCTAGTTTCTTTTTCTTGTTCTTTTTCTGTTTCGCTGTTAATACATCGGTATTTTCAGAACATTCTTCCTCTTCTTCTTTAGTTTCTTCTTCTTGTTCGTCCGCCATCTTGAAATTTGCAAATTGAAATAGACTGGAACCTAGGAAACCTTTTAACCAATCACAGACCTCTAGTCTCTCGTCCAATCACCAGGTAGTCTATTTAGTTTACTGCTTTTGGGCATTTTAAAATCTCTCTTTTTTGGATAGATAAAAAAAAAAATTTTTTTTTAACATTTGGAAATTTCTTTGTTCGAATTTTTATCTTTTTTCTTAGAGAAAATAATTATTCCATCTCAAGTTAAAGTCAACCAATCATGATGCTCGTTAGAAATAGTGCGCTAAGATGACGTAATGAGTAAGTTCGTTTGTTATTGTTTTGGTTGAGAAGGCGGGCGGCAGACTTCGATCGCATATAGGAAAATATATTTCTTTTATGGCATTCTTGATCGATTTCAACTACCAGATCGAAGATTTCTCTATGCCTGACAGTGATCTGTACGGTGAATGTGAAGACTGTGGTAGAATCACAGCAGAATGGCAGCTGGATCAGTGTCAGTACGGGTTTTGTGGACGCTTCAGTTGTCGTAGTTGTGGATTTCGTTGTATTCACTGTAGGGATTTTAACCCAAGATCAGTAGCACTTTGTCGAGTACATTCAAATATTGCCTTTCCATTCTGTAATGATTGTAATAAACGGTATTGTGACGAATGTACAGACATCAAGGTCAGGAAGGTAAGTGTATTTTCTCGCGTGTGTTCAAAGGTTATTCGTGTCGATAGAACAGCTGATCAATCTTTTGTTTACATCATTTTTATCGCTTATATTTTTTTGTGTAGCGTTATTTTCACAAAGATTCTTTGACAATAAATGTCTTTTAAAGAATGAAATGATGAAGGTGTTGTTTTTATCCAATAAAGATTTAGTAAAAAAGAAATTTGTCACGACAGATTCGGTGTTCATGAATTATTAACACGTCGTGAATACGAACAAAGAGATTTCATTACCTACGTGTACAAACTAGTACTGTGGTACAGTATTTGTACCTTATGAAGAACCCTAACATATTCTGGTCTGATGTAATGAAAATAAAGTGAAACATGAAATAAACGAAGGAAAAATAAAGCTAATAATATGTTATCAAAATAAGGATTTTTTCTTTCTTTCTTAGTGTGACTCTTGTCTGAACGACATGTGTAATAAGTGTCTGGAAAAGGATGCAAGTTGGGACAGCAAGTCTTCAAAGTGTGGTAAATGCAACAACAAAGCACTAAGGTCACTACAAGAGATCTGTCGCACTACAATAAGGTCCTCTATAGCTACGGTACAAGAAAACTCCATCCCAAAGGACATTAACAAAAATGTTCAACATCTTCCTCTTCCAAATATGGTTAAGAATTTTGTTTGTTTCAAGTAAATGAAAAAGAAACGCAAAATGAAATGCAACCATTTGTAAGTTGTAATAATATCAATGAAGAAATAATTTTTGAATGTAAATATTGTATATTATGTAGTGCCTATAAAAGGTGACTAGCTATCACAAACTGTAACATAATCAAGAATTTAAACACAAAAATTATTCACATTTTATTGTTATTGTTAAAGATGATATTGAATTAGCTGAACTAGTGCCAAAATGTCTGCAGACTGCTTCCAAGGGATGCATGTGGATGGACTTGCATGTAATAGATGGATGGAATAAACTGATAAACAAAAATATTTATAAGCTTTGCTGTGTCAGAAAGATTTTGAAAAAATATTCTGTATTGCAGTTATAAAATAAAATAATTCCTATACCCTATATTTCCTAATAATCATATTTTACATTTACATGTCTAATATGGCTAAATTAATGTTACATTCTCTATTTGATCTTATGATTTCTTGTGATATAATCTATGGTTTCCTATCTGTTATATTTTAAAGTTTCAAACTCTTAATAATTTTTTTAAATTTCTTTTGTATGATTTATGCATCAATAGCTAAGTCAATGCAATTTGCATCAAAGTTAGTGTATTTCATTAATTTCCAGTGGTGACGAAGCTTCCATGACCTTAAAATGACCTTAAAAAAGTGACTTCTATTCTCTATTTTGTCTCATTTATCAATGCTCATGGGAATTTCCAGGTTTTCAAGACACTGCTCCATGTATTCATGAGTAAGATTAGCTCTAGTGATGATTCCAACAAGCTGCAAACATAAGGAAGGACAAAGTGTGAAGGAAGACTGAATGACATTAATTCTATTATCTTAGTAGCATATACCCCTCGTCAGATACCCATCTGTGGACCTTGGACCTGGGTATTGTAGAGCTGGTGCAATCAAGTTTGAATTCTGGTTTGAGTATAAAATTAACTACAGTAGAGTCTGGTTAATACAGCCACCAAAGGGACAGGCCAAAGTGGCCATATTAGCTGGGTGTCCATATTGAGTGGGCAAATTTAATAGACAATGTCTTTCGTTGGGACCTACAACAAACTGTCCATAATAACCTGGTGGCCATATTAAGCGGGTGGCCAAATACTATATATTTGATTACCTGTCCTTTATTGTTGACAACTGGAAGGTGACGCAGACCCATAGTCCTGAACAGATTGAATACAAGAGGAACAGGGGTCCAAGGAAAGACTACATATGGGCATGGGTTCATGTATGGAGTGACATCCTGGAAATAGTAAAACACAAATGTCCAAAAGTCTTCTAAATTTGACAAACAAAGCTTCAAGTTTTCAATGACACAGTGAATGTAAGACTCACCACAATCTTTTCTCTGTCATTTCGTGACAAATGTATGGTGTAGATATCAGGGAATCTTGGGTAATCCTCAGTCATTCCTGCAAAATTTTCATTTGGCTGCGATGAACTCTAATAATGAGAAAAGAAAAACCAGTAACATGAGTTTTTATTTAGTTTGTCTAAAATACAACATGGAGCAAATGACTGAAAGATGAACCTTCCTCAGTTTGATATTCAAGGTGCATTCTGCTCAAATATTACCATCAAAGGCATGATTAATAAAAAGATGTTTGTACCCAAGCTAGACTAAAGATAGTAACATTAGTATCCTACCCCTTCAGCTTCTGAGTAGAAGATTTTCTTCTTTAGTAAAGTAACAAGTTGTGATCTGAGAATTATTCCGTGTAGGGTAACCATCTGCTGTTCACCTGATGTTGGCATGTTTGCTGTGACATTCACACTGCTTGATGCCATCTCATCATGATGGCTGTCTTCAGGATGTTCCTCTGAAAAAAAGGATTGCTTGTCTTCAACCTTTTTTTACAATGAAAAGTTGCTATCTTTCTAGTCCCAGACACTTGTAGCTTTGGTTTAAATATTAGAAAAAAGGAAGTATCTCTGCCATAGAATTGTGATTCAAGTATATCATACTGTAAAGCAACTTGTGAGCACTGCACAGTATGCATGCAATATTACATAAAAGCCTTATATAAATCAATATTAATACAAGACTGAAATATTGAGCATATATTATATTGAGCATATGTAATAACAAGTGCAATACCTATATCCATAGAGCTAGAGGTCTCTTCTTCTATTCCTCCATAGTTAAAATTGTGTTTAGGTTTAGCATGTTTGATGAATGACTCTGATGGAGCAGATTGGGAGTGTATGGAGCCATAGCTGTCTTTAAAGGCATGATGCTTTGGTTGCCTAGACAACAATCTTACTGAGCTTCCTGCTTGTTCCCAGTCCTCTCCCCCGTGGGAATCTTCCAATGTTCTACTTCTTACTCTCTGTTCACTCAATACAAAAGACATTGTCTTGGATCTTGCATATTCCTCATTACTTGATATGGGGTTACCAGGATAATCATGATCCTCAGGGGTGAGGGGTAGGGCTTTGTCTACTGTCACCACTGGAAATGCATTATGGGCAGTGGTTTTAAGGATTCCAATGATTGAGTGAACTCTTGTATGTGGATAGACATATGACAAGCAGGATTCCATGATGTGCTGGGCTTTTAATCTAGTGCACAAGAAACATGGTACTTAATTAATACAATTATACAATACCAAAAATTTCATAGGTATTACTTACTAAATTAATTTTAAAAGTGCAGTAATATGAGCAGAAACGTTGTGCAACTTCTCATACAACATTGTTGCATTGCAAGTTGCAGAGACTGTGAATGTGGCTTGTATATTACCACCCTGTGCAACAATAGAATTTTGTTGCACACCTTTGTTGCAGAAAGTAGTAATCTATAGCTGTTTTTAATAATAATAGTAGTTATAAAATGGTTGGCACATTAACATCACATTTGCAATATTTATATGTAAACAGCATGTCCAACTATATATACATAATTATATATATATATATATATATCTGGATGTGTCTATTCTGACGGTAAAGTGCTCAATACATTGACATGTAGAGCGTTATAGATTATGGATTGTAGATAGATCAAAGACAAGACATAACTTTTGCTGTTACTCGGAGTTTCACGCTTACGCGATCTTCAGACAGTCTTTAATAAAGATTCTTTATTAAAGACTGTCTGAAGATCGCGTAAGCGTGAAACTCCGAGTAACAGCAAAAGTTATGTCTTGTCTTTGATCTATCTACAATCCATAATCTATATATATATATATATATGCAAATGTTACTGACAACATACTTGTACATCTCCAGGGGAGCAAACCATTCCAGTAGTGGAATACTTCTGAGTTTGATGTGAATGTCATAAAGACCTTCATTAAACAGGTCACCAGACCACTTGGCTACCTAAAACATGCAAAATTATGTGGTAAAGATATGACAGTTCACTGAGGAATAACATTATTGCTTTACTATAAAAATAGAAAAACATTACCATTAGAGTGATCATGATAGGCAGCCCATAGCTTATCTCATTAGTAGACTCAATCAAGATGACAGTCAGACTGATTGTCATTCTGACCACTCCCCCAAGAAACGATGCAGCGCCAATCAATGCAAATGTACCATGATAGGTATGATCATAGTTGGCATATCTTTATCATGGAGCAAAGAGAAAAGAAAAAAATATTTTAGTACATGAGTCCTAGTGAATATTATTATGTTGCACGTAATATATAATTACCTTCGTAAAAGCTCACCAACAAATCTACCATAAGATGCTCCACACAACAGACAAGGAACAAACAAACCACTTGGTACACTGGCACCATATGTCCAGCAAGCCAGGAAATAGAAACAGATGAAAAATATACCAAGAGAAGTAAGACTAAAGGCACCTGGAATTGTTAAGCACAGTATATGTGTTGGTGTTGATAAACTTGATGATGCACTAGCTCTATGGTGTACTATAAGTCAACATACCATCTAAATGGAAGAGTTGTTTGATAGCACCTTCTTGGGAATTAAAAAATAATGTAGCCATATCATTGTACTCTCCTTCACTGCAGAAATAGTTCTTTGTCTCATTCAGTGAATATGTTGACACCTTTAGGAATAAAACATATCTTAGTGATTAGATGGCTGCATCAATGATGCATTATGGTATATGAACAACGAAGAGTTAAAGCTTAAAATGTTTACTTACCTGAGGAAACTTCTTACATGCACCAAGATAAATTGGACAAAAGAAAGCAATACATGTAGTTCCCAAGGCAACAAGCACAGCTTCAAGAAGTCTTGAAACAAAAATTGAGAAAAATTCCTGGGATGAGATGTATTGTAATGGTTCAAGATTAGGGGCAGGCCCATAGACTGGCATGGGAGGGGAATAAGTTACCTTATGAACTTGCTTCTTGTGTTAACATGTAAAATCCTGTGTTTTGTGAGATCTTTGTTGAGAGCATTGAACCAAGCACCCAGTAAACCACCAACAAAACCCATTACGATGAAGATCAATAAATCTTGTATATTCCATAAGTCACACTTCTTGCCTCCTTTCTTGGTACACTTTGCAAATAAGGGAATATTATCAAGACAATTTACTAAGATGGTCTCAGTGCTGAATCATTCTCTATGGTTACTGGAAGTTAAGATGACACAATAAGGGATTTTCAACTTTATACCTCAAAGACTCCAAAATTGATCAATCCAGGTTGATTGAATGTGCCCCATCCATAACCAGTGATCCCAGAAAGAAAAAAATTCAGAGTAAATGTTGCAGACATGGAGCAGAAGAACTATAAGTAAAGAAAAATCAATGTAAACTTCAAATATACTAGCTGCGCATGCAAAAAAGTACATCTGATTACTAACAGTTCTCCAAGTAAGACTCTGGTTCCAGAATGAGCTGCCTTCTTCAAGACTGAAGAGAACTCCACCAATAGGAGCACCAAAAGCAGCTGAATCAAATTGAAGATATATTAATGAATTAATAATTATTACACATTGGTCTCTAGAGTTATTTACCTGCTACTCCTGCTGCAGCACCTCCAGACACAAAATCTCTTTTATCCCTAAATAAATAGTAACATTATCATAAGCATTGTAAGCATGACGATGTATTATGTACCATTAGGTATACACTAACCTGTCAGTTCTGAAGTATGGAAAGTTGAAATTGATTCTCCTGAAAGCAATACTTTGAAACTGTAGACAATAAGAATAACTGGACTTTATAATATTGTGATAATATGAAATCATCAACCTCAATCAAAACCTGAGAAATACCTGAGGAACACCTGCACCAATTATTGCTCCACTGTGAATCATGGGACCTTCCTTGCCGACGAACAAACCTTTGGAAACAAATATGCATTAAACACTCAGAATATTATTTTCATCTATCAAGCTCAGGGCTTAAAATATTAGGGGTGATCAGTTTGCGGGTCATGACAACTGGCCAAATTAATATTTAGGTCTCTCATGACTTATTTCTGGCTAAGGTTTCAAGCCAAAATGACCAGTAAAGGAAAGATTTGATTGAAAAAATTCCAATTCTGGCCATACATTATCCTACGACCAACCGTTAATTTTAGCCCTGAATGCTTAAATATAAAATCACAGATGAGGACTGACCTCCAGCAACACTAAAGAGAACTCCAACAGCTTTGCTGATCAAAGTCTTGAGTCTCACAACGTGAGGAACCTGCATTAATAAAAACCACAGGCAACCCAAGTTAATATTATGTTTTTGAGATAGGGTTTTATGTGGACCATACTCACCTTTATGCCATTAAGATAACATTTTATTTCTGGAATACCACTACCAGCTGCAACTGGCTGCAAAATGTCATTTAGCAAACAATTAACCAATTTCAATTTTAGAGGGAAGGGATTGAGGGGACTTGGTGAAGTCTGATCTAGCTCCTTTAGAGAACTATAATCACTTTTATCAACAATGTCCAAAATAAGTATAATAACTGAAATAATTCATGATGCAAAGGAACAATGTAAAATACCTCTATCACTGTTAAGGCTGAAGCAATTATTGTAAACCCTACATTGAAGAGTAACATTATCAATAATGTGATAACCAGACAACCAGCTGGGGTACAGTGCTTTATTGCTAGCATAATAATTAAGGAGAAATAATAGTGTAACACCAGACATAAAGACATAATTTTGCTAGAAAAAAAATATTATAGACTCCCATACATACAGCCAGGTAGACAGGTACAATTGAATCTGGTTTACATGAGAAATAACTCAGTTTGCCATCATGTGATGGTGCTGAGCCTATATCACATAATTATATATGATGATGGAGAAACCAGCAGTCTAGTACTCTTATTACATTCAAAAGATACATGTTTCAATAACACTGAACTTCCAGTTTGTCAAATGCCTGACAAAAAAATCAATAAACACTGCAACCTAAAAGAAAATAAGGAACATTTTAAGATCAACATTATTCTGTGTAATATTTCTTCAACATAATTTTATCCTTGTTTATTATTATTCAAGTTAGTCTTACCAATCCTGTTAAAACTCCAATCATGAACGTAACAACCCAGCGCATAAGGTTCTGGTGAACTAAAGGCTAAAATTTAAGAAAAGATGTGTTACTTAACACAAGAAAATAAAGTTGAACTCCAGTAAATATCATGCTTTTTTAAATCACAAGATGCAGATTATCCATGCTCTTGTGATGGAAGCATACCATTGTTTCTTTTGACTTCATCATCTCAGAAAAGGGGTGATTGTAACAGACATCATAGTCAAGACTCTGTGAAGAAAACAATGACATCTTTGTTATCAATATAATTATCATATAATTACAAATACTTTGCTAATTGATAATATTTAATTATTGTTCTTTATACCTCATAGTCTTTTCTTGGTAATTCATTCATGTGTTGGGAGTGTAACTTTTTCTTATTCTCCATTTCCTTCATGATACAAAGAACATAAACTTAAAATTATATAATCATCTGATGAAATTATTCATCTTTAATTTAACCCTCCTCTCCTAAGAAAACCCTGAACATTTTCCACAGAGGACAGCTACTGGTGATTGTGAAATATAATGCTGTGCATTATTCATCAAATATTTTTGAACCATTTTAATTGAGGGATAATGTTCTCATGGGCAAATCTCATTATATCAGTAGATTTACACGTTCAAGTCCCCACCCCCATCTACTGTAGCTATTCGATGTTACTTTTTCTAAACAATTTCAAAGATGTGGCTAAAAGTATTAACAAATTGGTTATGCTGTAAACCTCCATTAAAATAGAATTATAAGAATAGCGTCGTAACTGTTCTTTCTTCAGCCTTTTACGACTCTCGATACAGCTGGCTGGCAACGTTATACAGTAGCTTTCAGTTAGTGCTGTCATCAATATGATCACTGCCCGCCTAACAAAACAGTAAAACAATCTCGCATCTTACCATTTCTTGATAATCCTTTCTATCTATGTCATTAATAGAAGCCATAGCTTAATAGCTAAGTTATTTTCAATGGCTTAATTCAAAAATCTGACCATGTAAAGCAGGATTTCTGCAGATCCTTCATGTTTTCTGCTTCCAAATCCTGTGATGTGTGATATCTAGCAGGCGTTGCATGTAGTAGCAGGAAGTGATCGGGTGTTCCTGGGTCTAGTTACTCATCGAGGAGACGGTCTTTCTTTTTATCAACCACTTTTTACTTTGTCGATCAAATTCACCAGAAAAAACACCGTCTTTCTTCTCACTCAGCTTTTAAAATGTCCCTGATAAAGCGTAATTTCATTGGGGACAGAAAATGTTAAGGTAAGAGTAATTTTAATGGTTCAGAAAGCAATTTTCCCATCGAATGTTAGCAGACAGTTTTGTGCTTTGTTCGAACTTATTCTACAAAGAACGTCAATGGCGGCCAATCTTCTTTTCTTATATATGTTTGCCTCACGGAAGCGTAATTTCCACTTTTATTAAAATGCTAAACTTCTTACCGGTCTTTGCAGTTAAAGAGTTGGATTTTTGTTAACACATCTATTCTGTTTTTGTTGTATCGAGTACAAACACTCATTATTT
The DNA here is from genome assembly GCA_023349425.1 of Anthopleura sola. NCBI lineage: Eukaryota > Metazoa > Cnidaria > Anthozoa > Actiniaria > Actiniidae > Anthopleura > Anthopleura sola. The sequence goes on from JALHLI010000049.1 coordinate 142,045, forward strand.
TAACTCGTCTTGTTTTGAGCATTTTATACGCCAGACAACATGAGTGGAAATTATATCTTACTTCCATTTTATTGAGCGAAAAAAAGAACAACTTTCACCTATACAATCAATCATTCTACCTGTACGAGGTTATGAAATTTTTCCTTCAAACGATGGACGTGGTTTTTCTACGTGTACAAAGATTATGTACTATTATTATTATTATTATTATTATTATTATGGTTATCATGTGCATTAAAGGCCGCATACAGAACGCGGCGATATAGATGCCTGTCTTATTTCATTATATAATTATTGTTGATGCAAATCTGTACCTAAGTACGAAACAAGCTGATTCAAAGTAATTCTTCCTGTTTTTACCCCATGATTACATTACATTCTTCGCTTTCGATAACAATTTTTACGAATATTGAAACAAGTAGGGATGTTTCTTGTCAGATATATCAGAAACTATTAATTACTAATAAAAATTAATGAATTTTCCCTGTTCAAATACATGTGTTTGAGGTAATATCAAATACATTGGATTATTTGTGCCAGCAGGGTTTTGATAAATGAAAATAATTATAATCTTCTTTACTTATTCCTAAATACAACATATGGATTTTAGTTTTTAGTATTCATAAAAAACATCTTTTGAGTTGCATGGCCTATAAATATAGAATCCAAAAATGGATATACCAGTAACGTCTGCAAATCAAAGAAGAGACATCTGTTTGTTGAATATGAATGTACGAATTACATGACGAAGGTGCCAAAGTGCCAACCACAAGTGGCCAAGCAATAAGGGACACCATTATTACGAATTTGATCAGATCACAGAGATAATGATGTTTATAGCTATATTTAATTTGTCTACATCTAATTTTTTTTCTCCATCTCTATAAAATTATCTCTGAAATATTTCATATTGCACTACAACTTCTGTCCTTATAAGGGCACCAGCTGTTTAGAGTATGGAAACCTTAAATTTTATTAAGATCAACTGTAATTATATTTGTTATGAGGCATGTGTACATGATTGGGAGATTTCTCAAGGGCAGTACAACAATAAACATATCATCCTGTAGACCTTACAGTCAAGAGCATTTGGAGATTATTCCTGATGTTTTTATCTAAGAACATTTATGTAATTCTTGTCTGTACTAGGTAGAATCAAGAAACAGAGCTACAAGATGGCTACTAGCAGTGCAAAAGAAGAAGATTCTGATGGATCTGACAAGGTGGAGACTAGAGGAGGTCGTTTAGTTCATGTTGTGTCCCCATATGATCCACCACCATCTTCTAACCCAGAGGAGACAAACCAAGATGAGGTATACAGTCACTAGGTTTATATAGTAGGGATTGATCTGCAATGAGTCTACATTGAAAAAACAGATAGGAGGATAAAAGGGATGACACAGCTCTTTGAATGAATCTCAAGAATGATTACATAAGATAATGCTTGATAGTTACAAGGAAAAAATTGCTAAGAAACTAATTTTCAAAAATATGTATCACAAGTAATTGAGAAAGGATGGATGAACGAATGAATATATAGACTAATAGATGAAGGGATGAATGTGATGAAATTGTCTCTGATTAAGAATACCACTGTACATGAGTTTATCCTGATGATGGAGGCTTTGTCCGAAAGCTTGGCCATTCATTAACTCTTCACATGGTTATAACTTTATTTTTGCAAAATGAAATTGTCTCTGTTATTGTTATGTTAAGGATCCAGAACAAGCTCAAGCTGAAGAAAATGCATTAAACTCAGTGGATCAAAAGCAAAAACGCCAGCAACGTGTCTTCAATATGATGAAAAACCTTCAACAGTTTCACCTGGAAGATTTGATGCAAACTGAAATGGTTGGCAGGGAAAGTCTTGATATGTCTGAAACACAATGTATTTGTAGAATCTGCCATTCAGCTGGGGAAGAACCATTGGTAACTCCATGTCAATGTGCTGGTTCAGCTAAATATGTCCATGCTCATTGCCTACTAACATGGTTTAAGAAAGCAGTAAAGAATACTTGTGAGCTGTGTCGATGTAAGGTAGCTATCAAGAAGAAGGGCAAACCATTAGCTGAGGTATGAAGCAAAAAATATATTTCACTAATTTGACCTTTAAAATTCTCTGGCCTGTAACCTGAAATAATCTTTTTCTTTTCAAAAAAATGTAAAACAAGAGGGTTTTTCGGCCAAAAGTTATTTTTTGATATCTTCATGGTGTTGATTATTGCTTTTTACTTCTTTTTAATATTGCAGTGGAGAAAGCCAGAGGATAAGCCCATACCTCTTATCTGGTTCCTTGTTTTCCTGATTGGACTATTTCTCAATGTGTTTTCCATCTCTGTCAATGCTTCAGAATTGTGCACAACCACAGCTTGTGTGATTTTTTATGTTGTGAATGGTTTTGGTGTTGTCTTGGATGCTGCTTTTCTTTATTTTTGGTGGACTAAATGCCTGTTTTATTGGAAAAAATGGTGTGCGCTGAATCAGGATTGGTCAATTGCATCATGCCCAGTTCAGGCTACAACTGAGCGTCCCAATGAGGAGAGAAGTATTCGAACTCTACAAATTTCAGATATTGTTTAAAATTATTTTTGCTCTTAACAAACTTACCTGTACATAATGTAAAACATTAGAGATACAGCCCAGATACTGCCAATGTTCAAAGTTCAAAGTTCATCTGTCGAGTTCTAGTTTTTATTTCTTGTTCCTTATGGGTCAGCATATAAGGTTTGTTTTAAATATCACCATTAACTTCAATAGTGTTAAACAACAACAAAATGGCATAAGTATTCTAAATACAACCAAATCATTCTGTTATCTTGAATCATTGGCCACATTTAGTGCTGTATATATGTACATAGCACCAACTGAATGTCATTTGGCCACATGCAGTGCACATGTAGTGCTGTATATATGTACATAGCACCAACTGAATGTCATTTGGCCACATGCAGTGCACATGTAGTGCTGTATATATGTACGTAGCACCAACTGAATGTCATTTGGCCACTTGCAGTGCACATGTAGTGCTGTATATATGTACATAGCACCAACTGAATGTCATTTGGCCACATGCAGTGCACATGTAGTGCTGTATATATGTACGTAGCACCAACTGAATGTCATTTGGCCACTTGCAGTGCACATGTAGTGCTGTATATATGTACATAGCACCAACTGAATGTCATTTGGCCACATGCAGTGCACATGTAGTGCTGTATATATGTACATAGCACCAACTGAATGTCATTTGGCCACATGCAGTGCACATGTAGTGCTGTATATATGTACATAGCACCAACTGAATGTCATTTGGCCACTTGCAGTGCACATGTAGTGCTGTATATATGTACATAGCACCAACTGAATGTCATTTGGCCATATGCAGTGCACATGTAGTGCTGTATATATATACATAGCACCAACTGAATGTCATTTGGCCACATGCAGTGCACATGTAGTGCTGTATATATATACATAGCACCAACTGAATGTCATTTGGCCACATGCAGTGCACATGTAGTGCTGTATATATGTACATAGCACCAACTGAATGTCATTTGGCCACATGCAGTGCACATGTAGTGCTGTATATATATACATAGCACCAACTGAATGAGCTGGCAAACAAAGTGTAAACAATAATGGCCACTCATATATTGTATATCATCTAATGTGAAGTTTGAGTGCTGGAAGTGACTACCCTGCATCAAAATAGTAATTATAATACTTAGATTATACAGTAATTCAAACAAAAGGCTGTACAGAATTAGAATTACTTTTGATAGCTATAAAACTAATTATATGTTTTAATGAAGGTGTAAATACTAACTGTACAGATGTAAAATAATTCAAATTAGTGGGAACTGGATGAAAAGAACATAAAAAATTAGACATGTATGACCTGGTGTTAAGCCTCACTCTCACAGTCAACAAGCATTGATAAATAATTTGACCATTAATAATTATCTCCAATATAATATCTAGGTAACTTCTATTTTTGTGCTTATAGTTTATGTTTACTTGAGTTTAACAAATTTGCCTGCACCAACATATTCAGAACAGTTTAAGTTAATTGTAGGCTGATAACAGGACTAAAATATAATGGCTGGTAAGTCACCAGTCATGATGACCAACCAAATACTATGGATTTCACTGAAGTGTGACACACACTAAAAAAATTGTCTGTGTATGTGTGTGCCAGACAAATACAAACAAACAAACATTTAAGTTTTAGACTGCATTCCTTTCACCACTGCATGGAATCCTTTTGATAATTTTCTTCTCTACAACTCATCAAAAGGATGCTAACCCATGGAGAAAGGAATGCAGACTAAAACCTTGGTGTTTGTCAGCAGAGCTTCAGCTGGCACACAAATATGCAGACAAATTTTTAGCATGTGTCACACTTTGCTGAAATCCATAATAAGCTTTAGCTCTGCAGTCATATCTCCTTTCTGGCTCAACATTACTGGTCAAAATGACTAGCAAGGTGAAGATTTGACGGGACAAGTTCTAATTCTGGCCAGAGATTGTCCAATGACTGGCTGTCATTTTAGCCCTGTCATAGTAATGTTATTGTGTCCCCTGTTTTATTCTCAACACCACCACAAAATAATGTTTTCTTATTCTCATTTTATTTATTTCCCATCCACTTTTCACACATTAACAACAAGACCTCATTCCAATAAGTAAAATGCAAAAATAATTTAACAGAAAATTATTCATGTATACAGGCATGATCATGTAGAAATAAGTTATGGTATAAATAAAGATATAGTCTATTCAATTTTGTCTTCATACTTTTGCTAGAAACACTAAACAAATATTTTATTTATATACCAAAATTTTCTCTGAAAAAGAACTCTGAAGATGACTTCCACTCAGGTTGTCGAAACGTCAGTCACATCAAACAGTCCTTCTCAGGATGATCATTCCTCTACCCGGATGATCACAATACAAAGATTGTTTCTTTGACAAATATTGTTACTTCAATAAAGATCCATTCACCTGGGTTCAGACCATTCTATACAATACCAAAATGGCTAAAAATGAAGCAATAACACCAAAGTGGTTAAGTGTTCAAGTTGCAATCATCACCACAAGTACATCAGTGGTGCAGCTCAAAAAGGCCCGAACTGAGCTACCTCAAGCAGGCAATAGCATCTGGAGGGAGGAAAAATTGAAAGCTGGAAAAATGCTCATTCTCGTACCCAGAGCCTTCTCAACTTTCTAACGAAAGATTGTAGGCTCTGGGCAACCTTAAGAATATATCCAATTTTACGGTTCACGGAGAGACACAAAAATCCCCGATGTACTGAATTAATATTATTTTCATTGGATGTTGAGAATAACATAGCAACGAGCTCTGGTTGGTTAATAGGATAAACAAACATGTGTAGGGTCTGGGAACGAGAATGGCTATGGAGAGTGCAGCAGCCGAGCGGGGGACTGTGGAAGAGTAGGTTGATGTGGAACTTTCTTTCAGTCCAGTTCGTTTAGCAGTAGAAAAAGCCTCAATATTTGTGTCCAAAAGGATTGAATTTAGTTCATCATGGCTTATCGTAGAATATCGAGAATGTTTACTATAATTATGCTGTTATTTCTGTCCATCTGCTTGGTGTGGTGGTTGGCATCACGACCGTCCACTGATGGCACTCAACTTCAGTCTCTTGTCATAAAGAATGCAAGTTTTCAAATTCTAAAACCTATTATTACGCCAAAACTTATCAAAACCAAGCTATTTATACTGGTAATTATTTCTTCTGCTCCAGCTGGTGTGAGTATTGAAAGACGACGTGTTATCAGACGGACTTGGGGCAATGTTGACTTGTACGATGGTCCCAGAACTTGGCGTGTAGTATTCATGACTGGTAGAACTGGTCATAAAGACAAAGATAAGATACTCTTTTCTGAGAGTGAAAAATATGGGGATCTTTTAATATGTGACTACAAAGATGATTACAGCAAGATAACTACGAAGCTATTGTCGTCCTATCAATGGGCTGCAAGTGTTAAGGATTTGTATGGATATGAATATTTATTGAAATCAGATGATGATATTTACATAAGTATTCCAAGATTATACCAATGGATAGACTCTAAAGGAGTATCCCTACAGCATGTTTATGCAGGAACTACATATTCTAATTATGTTGTGAGAGATAAGAATCACCGGCATCATGTCAGTAGAGAAGATCTCCCCTATGATATATACCCTACATTTTGCAAGGGATCAATGCTCTTACTATCTGGGTCACTCATTCCTAAGATTGTTGAGTTATCAAGGAAAGTCAAGAGAATCATTCCTGACGATGCTTATACTGGACTGCTAATGAATGAATTGAATGTTAAAGCTGTACAAATGAAAGGACTGGTACAACATTCCCTCCTGTCATATTTTCTACCATTACTAGGGCCATGTCACTTTCAAAATGTCATAGGGATGGGTGACTCTTTGACGACACAGCAAATGTTTTACCTTCACACACAATTATTTCACGAAATCAAAGCCAAGTCATCCTGGCTTTGCATCCATCGCTGGCTGAAATTAATTTTTGTGCCAATGATTATATTTATTCTTTATTATAGAATTCGGTATGGCTACAGAATACCCCGCAAATCATATGCACATATTAAATGAGATATTGTTGTGTGTTTCCTTATACAAAGAGTTCTGACAACTGCATACGATTTGCTGGGTACCATATTCTGTTAAGTTGCTTCAGATTTCTCTCAATGAAATGTATGTGAGTTACCAAAGTGTTGATTTGGGGGGGGGGGGGGGGGGGGGGCAAAAAAGAAAAGCAGCTTTATATATTAGAAGAGGATTTTGATAATAATCTATAACAATTGCATATTTTATTTGTCCCACCTTAATTCAATTTTTATTATTTATACTAGCTAAGTGTGGACCATGTTTTTTATATAGCAATTTTATTATTTTAATACAATTTACAGAGTAGAGCACTATAGACCCCTTTCACATGATGTCAAGGCAGCTCAATTTGGAGGACAAAACAAAAGACTTTCAATTTCATGAGAATTAAAACTTATTACTTGGTCCTCCAAATTGAGCTGCATATTTTCCACGCTAGTGTTCACTAGCCATCATCTGCATATTTCCCACATGCTGCAAGGGGTCTATAGTTAACAGCTGGTTCCCAGACAGTCAAATGTTATTGTTTATTGTGTCATTCATGAGGCAGTAGGTATTTAGATATCAAGGTCATCATCAGGATCATCCTCATCAAAATCATCAACATCATCTGGTTGATAGAATATTTGACTCTCTTTTCCTGCTGAAGGTTCAGAGGTCTTTGTATGGTGCATGTAGGGTAACAGGGTATTGGCTCTAGCTTGCTCTTCTTGCTTAGTGAGTTTTAGATTAAATGAAAGATTAGCAGTTGGATCCACCTACAGAAGGAAAGATTATCATTATATTAATAAATTATTTATATCATTTTGTGTGAGTAAGAGAGGTGATAGCCTCAACGCTGGTCCACTTACTTCAGGCTCACTGATCTTTAATACTTCTGGTTTCTTTGTCCAATCTTCCTCTTGAAATTCCTTCACTTCAAACTGCTGATTTATTATGAATCTTTGTCTCTAGAATAGAAGAAAAAAGGAGTCAATCAGATATTTCTAAAAAAATAAACACTGAACAAAAGCAAAAGGTAATTTTCCTATTTTACTATGTCACAGCTTGTTTATGAAGGGAACAGAATGGCAAAGAACAAAAATTTGGACTGCTTTTACTCTGAAGATGAATTGATAGCTCTAATATGTCTGATTTTCAATTAATTCATAAACCCTTGTTTATCCTATGATACTGGTATACTCAGTATTTGGGGGCTATTATTGCTTTTCTAAGTTAAAAAAATACAATTCTTTGCAGTGTTCTTTGTGTTGTTGCCGTTTTTTCCCTACCACGACCATGATTCTTTGCATTAAAACAAAAGATTGTTATCATGTGACATCGCAATGAAATAGGGCAATAATTGATTACATATTTCATCGATAACATATTTTAGTACCTTTTTAAATACTTTTCCTGTTCTTCTAATATGTAGTATTTTGCAATAATCTTCCATTTCTTCTGACTGGCTTTCTTGTGCAGGGTCTAATAATAAAACAAAAGTAATGCAATTTATCTTATATTTAATCAAAACAATTAAAAGCATGTATGAACCTTTCATTGTACCAATAATTGGTACAATGTCTGTACTAACCTGTCTGGGACTGATTGGATGGTGAGATTTGGAGAATAGAAGTTGCTATAGAACTAAAAGCATGCAGGATGTGGTTTTCATGGAGATCAGAATGAACAATACATACAATCTGCTCCACCATATATGCTGATGATAAAAGGAAAATGATGGATTATTAACTTCAGGCCACAGCTGTGCTGAACAGGTATAGGTGGGCACATGACAGTACTTACCAAGTACATTTTCTGCAGCTTTACTATGTAATAACTGGTGTAGCATCTGACATGTATTCGCTACAGATTGCAGCATTAGTTTACTTATAGAATCTATTGCTATGGCAACCTTGAGTTGCTCCCCTGTGAATTAGTCATGTGAATAGATTATTACATTCATTTGTAGCAAACAAATTGAATCATGTGTACATTCTATGTTACCATTTTGGTTTAATGAGCATCTTTTGCTGATTGTCTTTCTTATTGTGTTTATAATGTTGGAGTCATGGTGGACTAGACATTTCTGTTCATCACTGTGAATCGCAAACACAAAAAATGGATTCAGATTTTATTTTGGATGCTGACTATATTTGACCATAATCATGACATGTTGATGAGAGAACAAGTTCCATGACAATTTCATATAAGAGAAGGTCAATTCAGAGTTGTAACAATATTGTATTATCTACACATAAAAAGTTTCTGCGTCTCTCATATGTACCTTTCCTTGTCTTTATTCCACTTCAGGTAATCAGTAAAGGCATCAAAATACTCAATCCTTTAAAGAATAACAATTGATACAAATTGATGGATATCAGTTCAAAGCTAAAACAGGTAATGATTTATTTAGTATACTATATATACTACACCTGGATTGTAATTCAGCATCATACAACTTGAGAAATTTGTTGGGTGGATACTCATAGCAGACCAAACAGACCAGATCCACCCTGAGGAAAATCAAATTTTGTCAGTTTGCAATAATCTCCTTCACCATTCCCTGAGCTATCTTGAAAGGTTAGCTGTGCCTTTGCATCAAAGCGAGACGAATGGTGAGTTTGCAATGATAGAGACCTTTTTTAACACCTAGGACAATAATTCAGATGTCTCTGTTGTTGCAGGGTCACCAATCATCTCACTTATATGTTAAATGTGTGTGGCACTGGGGGTGGGGAGATCTCAATCCTCTGTAAAGCAGAGAGCAGAGTAAGAGGGAGGAGAGGATATACACAGGGTAAAAAGAGGCTTGTGTTTGTTAGGGTGGGGAGGGTCAGGCAAACTTTTGCATGTTGCGAGCCAATTGTTTTTAATTTTGTCGCCATGCAGCCATTCATCACAGAGTATCTTTTATTTAACTTTTAAGTTATATGTACCCAATATCTAAGTCCACGTTATCCGTTATTGTAAATAACGTGGGCTCAATATTAAACATACCTGTCAAGAAGAGACTTAACAAAAGATACCAATAGTGGTCGTGCACTTGCTTCAATTGTATCTGAAAAGACATTGGTATACTTTGATCTAGTAGAGCTCGATAGTCAACTCATAAACTGACAACTCAAGATTGCAAGCGTAAACCAACCTTGAAGGACTATAAGATTTGATGTTTCTTTTCCACTAAGCAAATTACCAAGCAACATATTTTCTTCCACAATTATAAGAATAATAACAAGTCATCAAACTGCTTTAAACGAAGAGATATTTTCTTACTATTTTGTTATCCTACAAATATTATTTTTTCCGCCATACTTGAGCCTGCTAATTTAGCTGTCAGTGGTCTCACAGCTAGACCTCAGGCCCCCGCGGTCATCTACCTTGGCGAGAGACTAGGGAACATGGCAACCGAGTCCACAGCAACACAGATGTTGCATTGCGATACAAGTAAATAGAAGAACAAGAACAGAACACTGGACGCATTTAGATAGTTCTTACAAAATATCAAGGGATGTTTGGCGTTGAAAAGTACGATGATATTAAGTGGGGTGTGCCTGGCTGGAGAATTGAACAACGATACAAGAATGATGTTCTGATCGGCAACTGGAACGAAGAGAGAAGAAAGGTAAGACATGTTTTCCTAGACCTTTTCAACAACAATACTTCCATTGAGCTGCTCATTCACTGATTTGTGTTTCTTCTTTGAGCTCTTGCCTTTCCGATAAACAAGTCTTTGGTTGGTTATCTTGGACCTCTTGTCCATAAATTAGTGACCGTGTTTTTTTGTAGAAATCAAAATTATACAGCTGACGTTTGAGTGTGCAATTTAAAAAACATGTGGTCAAGTTACGAATATATTATTCATTAATGAAAGGATTGTTTTTGTAGTTTGAAAGAAGCAGGTCTCATTTCAATAGTACACAACGGACAGACTTCAAGAATTATGGCAAACAGCTGCCTGATGTGAAAACTCGTAGAGAGGCAAAGCTACAAACTGAGGTAATTAAGTCACCTGGCTTTGCTACAATATCAGGGACAGATCTAGGGGGCTAGCCTGAACCCTGAGGACAAACCCACTAATAAGAAAATATCCAATGTAAAATACCAGTAACTTTTTTGTTTTCAAATCCCCCTTGCTTTGGCATTCAAATCCAAAATTAACCCCACTCCCTTGCAAAAATCCTGGACCCCCTGCTTATTCATCTCTTCTTTCACTTTCTTCATTCCCAATGCTAATTTATAGGCATTTCCTTATCTTAGATTCATGTATATCTTTTCAGGGTCTTGGAAAGCAATTTTTGTTCTCCCACCATGGAGATGCATACAAAGACAATAGGGTCACATGGTATGACCAGCAATTCAATAAAAGAGAGGTGACTGAAGGTGACTTTAAACCACTAAGGACTTGGGAAAGACAGCGTCTTGTATGGGCTCCAGAGAAATCGGATTATCCCATCCAAGGTGAGCAGAAATTCTCCAGATATTGATTGGCAAACATTCTACAGAGACTATTATTACAGTCGGTCACAAATTTATGCCCCCTCTCATGGAAGGTGCATGTGAAAATACTTGTATGCTTTGAGGAGAGGGAGAGATTGCTGAGGGTAGTGGGAGATGCTTAATGGGATCCAGAAATCAAAAGACATGTTATTTCTTCCACAGGAACTCCCACAAATTTTGGTTTACTTGAAAAGAAGCAAGAACAATGGAAAAAAGAGGCAGAGCTGGAGGACCTTGGTATCTATGCAACAACACAGCAACTGAGCTTTATTCCACATCAGCGCAAGTCATATTCCTATCGGCGTTTTGCAGCACCTAAATTCATATCAAGTAAATTTCACCCTCATCATGTGAACAAGGACTTACACTTGAGAAACAGTAAATACCTGTCTGTCTGTGAATATCCACCAGTTCTTGCTCCAGTAATTTAGCTTCTCCTATCAATCCAATTCCTTTTCTCTATCTTAGTTTGTCAAGTTTTGAATTTATTATTTTGTGAGAACAATAGAATGTGATAAATCACATTACAAAAATATTTTTAAAGATCATTAAAGTTCATTATTTCAAAATACATTATTGGAGGCTGCTTATTACATGTATTACTTTTTGTGTAATAAGTTATTTATTTTATGGCAAATGAGAACACTATTATATAATTTTTGAAAATTCATTTTAAATGTCTGTTTGTAGTTAATTTGATCCTTGTAATAAGCTTTCATTGTTGCCAAAAGCCCATATTTGCAATTGGAAAGCACACTTCACATAATAAAATGTTAAGCTTTCCAATTTTGTTAAAGTTTTAAAGAGATCTAGTTTGTGAAAAATTCATCTTCAAATATGATACTAAGTTCAAATGTGATACCAATAAAAACATTTTGGTAATAATATTATTCACAACTGTACATGTATGTTTTATAAAATAATATAAAACCTAATTTCACCCCAGTACAAATAGTAGATATGAATCTGCTGACTTGCATGGTAAATTGAGGTATTCCTTTCAAATAAAATATAAAAAAAACTTAATGATGTGTAAAATGGAAAAGATCTGGTTAATTTGCATTTATTCATGTTTTCGTTTTCTTATTTTTGTCAACATTTTGTATTTACCAGGAAACAATATTTCAAATACTATATCAATTATTATTGCAGTCAAACCCCAGACTCTGTGTGGTCCACCAGAGAATACTGGCATTCTTGATCCTGTCTTGAATTTTGTGAACCTTCTGTGTTCCAGTGCATGCTTTATTGCCAAAGTAAACACTTCTGAAACCTAGAATATTTCCTACGATTATTCAAATTGTCTCCCTACATCTATTACTTTAGGGACTTGTCTATTCATTTGTTATTAAATATTTTGTCTTGTAAAAATCAGTGAACATAACTGAAAGAACTCTGTCCATAATGACTGCAGTCAAACCCCACACTCTAAAAGACCCTGTGAAATAAACTGGTCTTTTGAGTATGCCATGTTTCAGTTTGTGTTTCGTATATCGCTGATGCTTTGGATCACAAAGGTCTTCCAAGAAGGCAGTGAACACTAGGGACACCTATAAAGTTGGAAGAGCTTGGTGATTGACTTATATTGCATAGAGTATTATGAAGCCCTAGTGATCATTGAATAGAGGCCTATAATTTTGTCTGTGGTCCATGACTACTTACCTCATGGTGATTAAATGGAATACTTTTGACATCAACTTCACCAAGAAATCCCAGTACTGGTGTTATTGCAACCCTACCTAACTGAAATGTAAAATAACATAAATATGATCAAAGAGTACTAATTATTAAAAATCCTGGAGTAGATATCACAGCTAAGAATGGGGAATTAAAAGTATGTGGGTGGGTGGAGGGATCTAATATCAAGATTCATACCCTACCCTATCTGGCATAGGTGTGAGATTCATACCCTACCCTATCTGGCATAGGTGAGAGAGGTGCCCATATTTCTATTTGGTTTGACTGTATTCCAAGTTCCTCCACTGTCTCTCTTACTGCAGTCTCCACTAGGCTCTTGTCTTCTTTGTCTCTCTTACCTCCAGGAAAACTAAACAAATAGTAGGAGGAACAATGGATTAATAGCTGATATTACAGATGCATGCAAATGAGACAACAAGCATTATATCGACCCGATAGCCTCACTTGTATGATTCTTAAAACAAAAGAATATCTCATTTGCATGCATCCATAATAACAGCTATTAGAGTTAGATTGATGCAGCTGACACTAAGTTCAAGCAAGGTTGGATTGGACTCCCTGTGTCTGACATCTATTCCATACCTGACTTCTCCTCGGTGTTTGAAGAGTGAGCTTGACCTCAGAGTAAAGAGTAAAGATGGTTTGTTACCCACAGTGCAGAATGGTACAAGTACAGCAGCTTCTGATTTACAGCTCTCTATTAATGTCTTGTTAGGTTTCATTAGTTTTAGATTATTTATCACTCTGGTTTTGTTCTTCTCATTTAATACATTTTCAATATCTACAGATGGAATGCTTGCACCATAATATCTATGTGTATTCAGTAATAAAGACGTCCTTCTGAAATATGTTGAGTGTAAGGTAGAAAATCGTGTTTCCTTTGGCTTTGATGCTTGCAAAGTTGCTCGTCTAAGTGATGGCAGGGAAAAACACGTCCTTGAAAACAGCTGGAAAATAGATCTATCCATAAAAATGCTCGTTGGGACAGTTTTCCTAAGCATCATCTTGTTCCTATTGTTTTCGTCACTTGATTGGCTGATCTGCGTCGAAAAACAAAAATTGTCCAAGTGTTTCTAAATAAAGTTCTTTCGTAAATTGTGTACGTATGCCAAGTTTTGATCCGTAGTTACTCCTTCGCCATGATATCATGTCGTATCTACGTATTTTTCTTGCCCTATTCGTCTGTTTTTCGTTCGTTTGTCTTTCAACTTCTCACTTCGTCCGCCATTTTGTATGTCATCTCTCCCAGTCTCTTCTCGGTTTTTTTTATTTTCTCGTACTCAGTCCCCTTAGCGCGCGGTATTCAAGATGGCGGTCACAAGAAGAACTGTGGAGCTATTTTATGATGTTCTTTCTCCTTATTCTTGGATTGCGTTTGAGGTTAGACTATTAATAGCTTATTCAGTGCTAGAATTTGTTGCATTCATAGCTTTGTGTTGGAATAAATAGCAGTATTATGACTCTCTGCAATGTTCATTGCTGGTTTCATCACATCAAGTTCATGCATCTTTTCTCATTAGTGTTTTACCTGTGTTTTAGGTCCTTTGTCGTTACCGTCCCGTTTGGAATTTAGATTTACAGTTTCGCCCTTTTTTCCTTTCTGGAATCATGAATGCTACTGGTATGTAGTAATAAAGTATTATTAAATTTATTAGGATAAAAACCATGGCAACCATATGAAGTACTGTAAGAGTACAGAAAAAATCTGAGCTCCAGATGTGATTGGAATCCATGACTGGTTAGCCTAACACCCAGAAACTGGAGTTCGGGATGGAATCCAGAATAAATAAATACAATACTAATATTGGGTACCTGGAATGCATCGGACAACTAAGACATTTGAGACATTTTATACATAAAAAACACATGTGCAATATGTATTTAAATATGACATCACTGTTTGAATCATTGACAGGGAATAAACCTCCAGGACTTGTCCCAGCCAAGTCGATATACATGGTAAAAGACTTGCAGAGGTGTAGAGATTATTATGGAATACCACTTGTCTCACCTGAAGTAAGGCATCGCCCAGTATCAGTACTATAACTGAACAATAATTCATGCTATACTTTGCTTGACCCCACCTGCCAGGCTGCAGTACTGCAGTAAGGCATCCCCCAGTATCAGTATAGTATCAGTACTATAACTGAACAATAATTCATGCTATACTTCACTTGACCCCACCTGCCAGGCTGCAGTACTGCAGTAAGGCATCCCCCAGTATCAGTATAGTATCAGTACTATAACTGAACAATAATTCATGCTATACTTCGCTTGACCCCACCTGCCAGGCTGCAGTACTGCAGTAAGGCATCCCCCAGTATCAGTATAGTATCAGTACTATAACTGAACAATAATTCACACTATACTTTGCTTGACCCCACCCACCAAGCTGCAGTACTGCAGTAAGGCATCCCCTAGTATCAGTATAGTATCAGTACTATAACTGAACAATAATTCATGCTATACTTTGCTTGACCCCCACCCACCAGTAGGCAGTACTGCATGCTTAAAGGCCTTTGATTTACAACAGTAGCACCTAATAATAAACACTGATGTTCTTGTTGCCCTCATCCATGATCAAATTGGAATTTACAAGATGACTTTCGTGGAGGGAGGAAAACCAGAGAAAACCCTCGAAGCACAGGAGAGAAACAATCATAACTCACACATAACACCAAGCCCAGCAGGATGTGAGGTGATTGGTGAGAAGTGAGCGCTCTCACCTCTACACTACCCATGCTTTTTATGTTATATTGATCTATATTTTCATGCATACTTCAGGATCATGTTAAAACTCTTTTCAATAAAGGTAAGTGATTGCTCTTCAAATCTTGGAAGTAATTTAATTTTTATGTATTATATTTAGAAACATAACAATTTATTTGCTTGTTAAAATAGAAGGAATCCATAGAATCTTACACCTTTTTTCACTTAAAAAGTAGTTATGTTAAGGCTGCCTGTTTCACACTAGAGATGCAAGCATAAGCATAATGACATACACAAGCATCGATAGTATTTAAAGTTGACTTAATGTTTTGTTCTTCCAAAATATAAAGGGGCTAACTAACCATAAAAGACTACCTGTGCTTGAATATGTCATTATGCTTATACTTGTGTCTCAAGTGTGAACCAGGCTTTAGTAATAGATTGATTTTGATTTGATTACTGTCTAGGATCCTTGTCTGCCATGCGTCTTTTAACTGCCACCAATGTATCATACCCTGATAAAACAGAACACTTGTCAAGAGAGTTATGGATGAGAATCTGGTCTAGAGTGAGTACACCACCCACTAATCATTACCAGGACTCTAGTTTCATAAAGCTATATTAAATAACCCTGTTTCCCTTACTTTGTTTTACAAAACCCCCTGCCCTAATATCGCTGAGGTACAATCTTAGTAGTCTTTCCAAGGTTGCATGGAAAACTGAATCATGGGGCTGTTTTAGCTGATGCCATTTGTCTTTTTTATTTTATAGATTTTAGTTTTTGAATTGAGTCCCATTTACTTTCATTGGCTTTAATTCTGTTTTTCAAGAGAGTTTGCTAAGCTTTCTGCCATATTGAAAAAATGGTGTCTCCCCCTCAAACAGCCCCATGATTCAGCATGCAGTCTACTCATCAGTTTTCCATGCAACCTTGGAAGGACAAAAATTATATAAGAAATATAATTTTTGATGTTGGATCCTTTCTTGTGAGATACAATTTTTGATATTTTGTTTTATTGTTACTCACTTTTACAGGATGAAGATATAGTTCTTCCAGAAAGTCTAAAAGCAGTAAGTACTATTTTCTATCCATTTCTTTCAGTTTCTATCACATGTGTAAGTCACAGTTGCATCTATCTTTCCAGGCTTGTCTGACAGTTTCTATCACATGTGTAAGTGACAGTTGCTTCTATCTTTTCAGGCTTGTCTGACAGTAGGATTGAGTGATGCACAGACCACTGCTCTTCTCAGTCGCCTGTCAGATAAAGATATCAAAGACAAGCTTAAGGAGGTGACACAGAAAGCTATAGATGCAGGGGTATGTATGGACAATACCTACTATATCTTCACAGTACACGCACCACCATTCTCATGAACCACGGAAGGGGAGGGGCCATGATAGCCCAGTACCACATTTTCCCATACCAATCTCTTATATTTTTTCAATCTTAACCCCACCACTTTTTAGGGTGCTCCTCGGTTTCTGACTCTAGGTTGTAATTGTTGTAATATTGAGAAACATTTCTAATGTCTGCCTTGAAGATGAATGCAGAAGGTTGTACTTCATTGATGAAACAAATCATTGATACAATCTTTCTGTGGCAGCCACCTTGATGTGCAATAGCTGATGTTTTGAATGTTTGGTGTCTTTTTCAGTCATTTGGTGCTCCAACTATCATAGCTCATCATAATGATGAACAACACATGTTCTTTGGTACAGATAGATTCCTGTTTCTTGCTCATTTATTTGGTAAGTCTACAGTAGTGGTCAGAAATGACCCTCAATATGGATGAAAAAAGTTATATTTTATAACAATCACTCCCTGTACAGGGTTCTTCTTCTTCTTCTCTCCACATGCACTACCAATATATTCTATATTTACAACATACAACACACAACTCAGATGTTGATTTTTACGGAGGGAGGAAAACCAGAGAACCAGGAGAAAAACCCTCATGGCAAGGGAGAGAACCAACACATCAAACAAACTCAACACACATACTGGCATACATAAGTATTACAGCCAGGAATCGAACTGGTGATCCCAGGCATGAACTACACAGCAGTGAGAGATAGTGACATAGCTGCACATACCACGCTTGGTATGGGTGTAATATATGTAATATATTGTGAGAGTGAGAGACAGTGCTGTAGCAGCACATACCACCCTTGGTATGGGTGTAATATATGTAATATATTGTGAGAGTGAGAGACAGTGCCGTAGCAGCACATACCACGCTTGGTATGGGTGTAATATATGTAATATATTGTGAGAGTGAGAGACAGTGTCGTAGCAGCACATACCACGCTTGGTATGGGTGTAATATATGTAATATATTGTGAGAGTGAGAGACAGTGCCATAGCAGCACATACCACCCTTGGTATGGGTGTAATATATGTAATATATTGTGAGAGTGAGAGACAGTGTCGTAGCAGCACATACCACGCTTGATATGGGTGTAATATATGTAATATATTGTGAGAGTGAGAGACAGTGCCATAGCAGCACAAATTCCCCTTGGTATGGGTGTAATATATGTAATATATTGTGAGAGTGAGAGACAGTGCCGTAGCAGCACATACCACCCTTGGTATGGGTGTAATATATGTAATATATTGTGAGAGTGAGAGACAGTGCCGTAGCAGCACATACCACCCTTGGTATGGGTGGAATATATGTAATATATTGTGAGAGTGAGAGACAGTGCCGTAGCAGCACATACCACCCTTGGTATGGGTGGAATATATGTAATATATTGTGAGAGTGAGAGACAGTGCCGTAGCAGCACATACCACCCTTGGTATGGGTGTAATATATGTAATATATTGTGAGAGTTAGAGACAGTGCTGTAGCAGCATACAGTAGCGTAATACCTCCAGTGCATTTCCCATCTTTCCTGTCTTTCTTACCCATCTTAATGTCAGGTATACTGAATGATCTTTTCTAGGAGTCCAGTGGGAAGGTCCATTGAAACCAGATAAGTCATCTTTATAGGATACAATATCTGCTGGCTGTTGCAGTCAGATGGTTTGTGACACTTGCACATCTAATGAATGAACAACCAGTAGTTGTTATTTAGACAGTCCAATATTGCAGCTTTACTATGATCAATGAAGAGAAGAAAAGCTGCAGTCTCTAATGCCCCTTGGTTTGTCTTAATCAGTTTTTCACCCCAGGTAGAATGTCAGTAATGACTTTTAAGTTAACAATAAATTTCGTGAATGAGAGCAAAACGTCGGGGAAAAAAAAAAAAATATATATATATATATATATATATTGTGTTCTATCCCCTCCCCCCCTTGGTCAATTGACGGGTCATTGTTGAAAATAAACTGAGCACTTTTTATATGGACCAAGACATTTGTATTACGCCAAGAAGAAGTACAGATGTGTCTTAAAGGTTTTAATGAACATCTTATCTTGTACAAATGGGTTGTTTGGGGAATATTTGTATAAGATATATCATGTTCCCTACTACCTCCCCTGATGGGGAAATAGGGTTTCCCAAGGGAGTAGGAGAAAGGGATATCTGTTTGCTTCTTAACATGATAGCATTTGTACATGTCTTATCACTCCTTCTCTCCTCGACGGGGAAGGAATGAATAAGGCCAGATAACGTGCCAAATTATAAATGTAATATATACTCCAGGATAGATAGGGGTTTAGGAAGGAACACTGGCAATCTGTGGTCATGTTAGTTTTAGTTCTTGATTCTTCTAGAAAATTAATAACTTTCGCATTTTCCTTTGTTACTGAAAAGATTGAATTAACGTTGTTTTTCTACTGAAAAAAAGACCTAATTCTGTCTGCAGTGGAAATAACACGCGACGGCCGAGGACGAGACAAAGATTGCTGGTCCATTAACCTCAATAACTCCAAGCAGTTTAAAGACTTAATTGAGTTAAATAGAGGTCATCGGCTGTCAAGTTTGATGGATGCGATTTTGATTCAACTTGACCTTATGATTGAGCTGTGTGGGAAAATACCGACAGCAGTAATGCTTGAAGAATTTCCGACTTGGTTCAAGTCACTGCGGGAAAAGATAGATATCCCCGCGATATTGATAACAGAGTTTTTTATTGATATCATCATTGCTTATCTATGACATGTCAACCTTCATAATACTAAATCTACTTATAGAAATTCCGCGTAGATAACAAGCAGTAATGAGCAATTGAAGAGCTCATTTCTAAATTCCAATTCAATCTATGAGTTAACCGTACCCTGACTTCGATCAGCACATACGAGTTGCTTCAGGGTATTGTTTAAATTTGAAGAAAGAAAGAGATCCCATGACGTGTTGTCTTTTGGCAGCGTGTTTTAACATCAAAAGCGTTTAATGATTGTTGCCGGGGCACGGCAATGTGTATCGATAGAGGCAAACCAACTAGCTGTGTGCTAGTGTAAATATTTGTCTATCAGTTCTAGATCACTCTTCCTGCACTAGGATCTGTTAGGCAAATCAATCAATCAATCATGAAGGCTTCTGCTGCTTTTCGTGAACCTAAAAGCTTCAATGCTATTCTTGCTTTCAGTATTGATATCTGGGTTCATTGATATTCCCATACGGATGGTGGTCTCTGCGCTCGCAGCACTCGTTGGGAGGTGCTGGCCATTCATGTCATAAGAGTATTGATATCTGGGTTATCTAGTGTTTGATTCATTGATATCCACGTACGGATGGTGGTCTCTGCGCAGCACTCGGGAGGTGCTGGCCATTCATGTCATAACAGTCGCCGGTCGATGTTGTTGTAGAGGTTTAACGGCCTTTTAAGGAAATTCTTAATGCTCACTTTTCAGGAAGTTCTAGAATGAAAGATACACGTCGAGCGAGTGTATTTGACAGTCGGCAGATCTGAGGATGTATACAGAGAACATTGATGAGTACGTGTCCCGAACACTGTAATAACATCCATTTAGGGCCCAGTTGAACGAAGGGTGGATAGCGCTATCTAATGGATAAATCCTTATCCAGTGGATAAGTTGATGCTGTTATCCAATGACATTCATCCACTGGATAAGGATTTATCCATTGCATAGCGCTATCCACCCTTCATACAACCGGGCCCAGTAGAATATAATCTTTACCTTGAATATGCATCATCATCATCAATATCTATACCTCTATCCTTATCATCACCGACCACCATTGTCATCATCACCATCATCATTGTCATCACCACCACCATCGTCATCATCGTCATCATCGTCATCATCACCACCATCGTCATCACCATCATCATTGTCATCATCACTGATCACCATCATCCTTTCCATCTTTCAGAAGTACCACAAGTAGCACATATTTTGTTTGTAGAGTGCTCGGTGTTATTCATGCTCTGTGCGCTGTTTCTTTAATCATTCATTCTACGAGTGTTTGATGTTACGAACACAAGGCGTAGTGGCTGTGTCAACGATTTCACTTGATAGACTGTCACTGCCTTGAGTGCTTTTCACACTTGTCGATAATTACAAGCTGCTCGAGATGATTGGTTGATTTTCATACCCCAGTTAGAACCCGATAGCACGTTTCCCAATATATAGATATCAAACTCGATAAAAGGCATTGGACAAGGTACGCGCTAACGACCCTAAAGTTGTTACGAGCAAAGACACAAGATTCCATAGTCGAACAGATTTCGCTTTTTGCTACGATACATTACTACTCATACCTGAAGAGAAGAGAGCAGTTAGGAAAGGTCTCATTGGTGCCCTCAACAGGTAAGCCCACATCAACATTAATTTTGGCTACGCGCTTTGGTCTACTTGCTTTTTTTTTTTAGAAGACAAAGGTTATCGAGTAAGGAATTTTATTGACAGTATTCTTCTTCATCTGTTTTTTAACTTTGTCTGGTACTGTTTTCTCCTCTCAGCAGCTGCAATGGCAAGGACATCTCTGTATTTTATGCTGCTGTTGTTGGTTGCTATTTCAAGTGACGCAACCAAGTCTTCCAAAGCAAAACAAAGAAGACTCAGAAATCATTACTCCAGCTCGGTGAGTTGATTTTGAAATTCTTTTTTTGAACACAGATCTACTGAACTAACTCTGGGATTGAATTAATGAGGTACATGGGTTGGCCCTGCCCGGCTTTAGAACTCATCATCATCACCCTGACTGACCTGAAGTTTACAATTAAAGCATAAAACCCCACAGGAACAAAAAACAAAACGCTAACTACGAAACAGCATGTAGAAATATGTATATGTAAGATTTATTTTGTGATCAAAAGATAGATTCGAGCAGGACGAGTTATTGTTAAGAGAAGTGTTGGTGGGATAGTGTGAATGGACGCCGTGTACCAACGGACTGTTTGCTTTTCGTCAACTAATGTTAACTTTTAGCTTCGGCACAATGGACGACCAAAACTCGTGTAAACACTTTCATAATCGTTTGAAAAGAATTCTGCTGCATCACAAGTGGTGTCCCTCTCAAGAACACCCATTGAGCAACATCATTCTGTGGTCTCATACGATTAATGCTGAAGAAAAGCAGCTTTTTTTTAAAAAACGCATTTGCAGAAGCCGTCAAACACGACCCCGCTCGTTAGATGATCTTTACCAGACCGCGTCGAAGCATTTAAGCTCCGCCCATGTAATTAGGAATATCAGAGGAACGTTAACAGAACCCTTGTATTTAATTAGATAGGCGTGGAAATAGCAGACTGCCGGACCAAGAGGTCAACATAGAACCTCAGGATGTCCGGCAAATGTGAGTGATTCGGTCGTATAATTGATAACAGGGTGGGATCAATGAAAAGTATTTAATACTGCGTCGTTGAACGATAGCACCTGATGTGCACCGCAGATATGCCGGCCAGTTTTCCATCACATTAAAGAGTCCCGCCGCTGTTCGTACAGTAGCATCATATCTTTACACATCAGAAATACAATGATTATTGCGTGTACGCTTGCATGTATATGGATGGTCCGCCGCGAAAATGGACAATCCAGAACAGGATTTGGCTAACCTGAGGTCTTACGGACCATCAGCATATTAAGTTTCCACCGCATTGACCTTTTTGTGATACCCATAAATGCAGTCGTTCCAAACCAAGTAGCGGCAGTTTGCTGTTACGGGGCTGTACAGATACTACAACTGCTACAGATATCCAAAACACCATGACGATGTTCTGGCTTGGAAAAAGTCTCGTGTCCAGTTGGACTGGAGTTCTTGTGGCTGTTCTCTTGGTTCTCCTTCACTTATCACCCGTCAAAACTTCACCGACAAACAGAACCTCCTGCGTAGAAAGTCCTGTCTCTCCGCAGGGGAATAGGAACCTCACAAGGCGGTTACCGATCTGCAATTCTACAGATGTATGTATGGATTATTTGTATGATTTCTGATATTTGATGTAGAGTATTGAGTAGTGTAGCATATGGTATAAACCCGGCTCATCGTGTGATTAACCGCCGTATTTCTCAAAAGAATTCTAAACGGCTTCTCGCTTTTACTACATATAGCTAAAGGCTGCATTCAAACTTCGGAAAGAAATCACGAGCATGGCTTGCTTGGTAATGATTTCGGTTCAGTTGTTACCAAAGCTTTAACTTACACATTGACGGCGAATTCAGATTCGGGACTGAGCGCTCGGTGAACTAAACAGAGTGCGATTGAAGGAGAAGATAAGGCGGGTCACCAGACAAGAAACGTGATAACCAGTAGACTATAAAAATATAGATAATTAAGAAAAAAACAAATCATTCCTATCGCTTGTCAGTTTTTACTCTTGTTGGTTGTTATTAATATCAAAGTTAACAAACATAGATACTTTCATAGATTCATCGCTCAACGCCTTGACTTTACAAAAACTAAAGGTTTGGAAATATCAGTGGATCTAACAAAGCAGTAGATCAGGAAGATCAATCTTCGTTATGATTAGGTAAAAAGTACAAGAATCTAAAGAATGGAAAAACAGAACAACTGATGAACCTAATATATGCTAAACAACATAATTCTTTATTTCATAGTTTTTATCCTCTAACAGATCTCCGTCATCGAACTGTCTTTGTTCGTCAAAGCTAGTTAAACGTGTAGTTTTCTGACGAAACATAGTCGTTTTGATGTGTTTTAGAAAGTTTTTCTGGTGTTTTTGTTTCAGCCACAAGTATAATAATCTGTGTTTATCAACCAATTAACGAGCGAACAATCAAATAATGTACATATCCATATTCAGATAGCAGGAAAAAGGGTATTTTTTTCTATACAACTTTTCCCAGAAAAGATAAAAAGAAAGGACTGTGGGGAAAGCAGAAATAGTTCATATTTGTGTCTTTTGTCATTGTTTCTGTGTTATTACTCGGTAATTATGTCTGTGGATGGGTTTTTACATCGAGTATATAAAGAACAGTACACTGAGTGTTTTTCTCTACAGGAATGTCAGCAATCAAAGGGACTGGGCTTGAGATAGTCTTCTGTCTATGAGCATGTGCATGGTTCAAAGGCCACAATGATTGACATTGGATTAGGGATCACTTGTTGAAGAATCTTGTGCAGACTTTCGTATCGGCCGTATTTGGCATGCCGCGCAAACTAAAGCCAACTATTACCCATAATAATACTTACCCTAGATACTTGACTAGGACTTGACAGAAACGATTGGGGCCTGGGCCGGCACTTACTTATCGCACGGGGAATGGGCAATGTTTTGGGTAGACCGGAAGTCAGTTGCTCCTAAGGGAATGGTTCATAAGTAGCGTGCATCCATCGTGAAATAGATGCACGCGGGAGGTTGCTAAGCACGAGAGAAGCGTAATGAGTCGCACGAGGCGTAGCCGAGTGCGACTCTAGCTTCTTGAGTGCTTAAGCAACCTCCCAAGTGCATCTATTTCACGATGGATGCACAGCTACTTATGTACCATTTCTTTTATAATATAGCTTTCAAATTTAAATAAGAAACTTAGTCAGCGTGCTACCCATGGGCAAATAGTTCATGGTAAATTAGCCAATCAGAGCGCGCGTACCATCTTAGCTATATTATAAAGTAATATGTAAACATAGCAATATAAAGAGAAAATACCGAGAAAGTGAACCAAGTGGAGTAAAAAATCTCTTGCCAGTAAACTGTTTCCAGGCAATATTTCATATCAGGAAAACATGTACAGCTTTTTTTGATAATGTTGATCCCAGCAAACAAAAAATCGCGCCGCGCACGAAATCGTTGAAAAGTTTATGTTCAAAAAGCCTGATCGACCTATCTGGTGCATTGTTTTCACTGCTATTGTTAGGTTTCTTGGAACCGTTGCCCAGAAGGGAAAAAATGGTTATTCAAGATATACTGAGTCAAGCCCGACTGAGTAGAGTTTGCACCGGGACGGGTGACCTAAACATCATACCTACAATACTTCTTTAAAATTTGTCCCTATTCTTTACTGTGCATTTTTTTTCAACTTTAAAAATAACAGAATATAGATATTAAGCTTTGCTGTTTCTGCTCACAATTCCTGTCTATCAAACTGCATACTTTCCGTAGCGTGCAGTCTCTCTGTAATTCTTTCCGTCAAGTGGAATCGGTGAAGAGTTGGGAAGGATCATAGAATATTATAGGATAGGATATTAAATATCTTTGTTTATTTGTTTGTTTGTTTTACAGCCGCAATCAACAGAAATTACGAATGAAAATCGTAAACTTGACCCTTACGGCAGCTGGTCGAATTTTTTGGGTCATTCAACAAATCCAAGAAACACTAAAAAAGGCGGCAAAGGAAAAGCCAGAGGGAAAACACCGTCTTCGGTAAGCACGTCGTAGATAAATGATGATTTACGATACTAGTGTCTGATGGGATGTGTATTGCCTTGTGACTGGATGCGCACTGTCTGATGGGATGTGTATTGCCTTGTGACTGGATGCGCACTGTCTGATGGGATGTGTATTGCCTTGTGACTGGATGCGCACTGTCTGATGGGATGTGTATTGCCTTGTGACTGGATGCGCACTGTCTGATGGGATGTGTGACTTGATGCGCAGTGTCTGATGGAATGTGTATTGCCTTGTGACTGGATGCGCACTGTCTGATGGGATGTGTATTGCCTTGTGACTGGATGCGCACTGTCTGATGGGATGTGTATTGCCTTGTGACTGGATGCGCACTGTCTGATGGGATGTGTATTGCCTTGTGACTGGATGCGCACTGTCTGATGGGATGTGTGACTTGATGCGCAGTGTCTGATGGGATGTGTATTGCCTTGTGACTCAATGCGCAGTGTCTGATGGGATGTGCATTGCCTTGTGACTTGATGCGCAGTGTCTGATGGGATGTGTATTGCCTTGTGACTTGATGCGCAGTGTCTGATGGGATGTGTATTGCCTTGTGACTGGATGCGCAGTTTCTGATGGGATGTGTATTGCCTTGTGACTGGATGCGCAGTTTCTGATGGGATGTGTATTGCCTTGTGACTTGATGCGCAGTGTCTGATGGGATGTGTATTGCCTTGTGACTTGATGCGCAGTGTCTGATGGGATGTGTATTGCCTTGTGACTGGATGCGCAGTTTCTGATGGGATGTGTATTGCCTTGTGACTTGATGCGCAGTGTCTGATGGGATGAGTACTGCCTTGTGATCAACTTGATATGCATGACACCTCCAATGTTTAACATAGATGCAGGCTCAAGTGAACAGTGACGTTTTTTACATTATGTATATTGTCTTAGAGAAAATCCGTCCATCCTTGCCCCCCTGGACCACCCGGCCCTCCCGGACCCCGGGGTCCTGCAGGAGCTGTTGTTACTGAAGCGCATATGATGTTGGAGTTTCGCAATCTTGTGCGAGGTAAGCTTCCAAGTGATCTCATTAAAGTTGGTGTCATTTTTTTTCAACTATTTTATTTTTCTTGTCTGTAGAGTCTGCACAGAAAAGATCAAGAAGACTCTCAGATGTAAGTTTTTGCGCCTCGGTTTTCCTGGTTGCTCACGACCAATTATCGTAATGCACAGTTATGTTCTGTTTTCCTTTAGAACATAAGTCTTATGGCGTCAGGAGTACCTGATCTCGTGTCAGCTTTTCATGTGGAACTACGGAACGAGCTTCAAATCGCTAAGAAGACTTTACACGAGCTGAATAACTACAAATCACACGTAAGTTGATCACCAACACTCTTGACAGCGGCCCGTCAGTGAAACAAAAACACACTAACGATCGATTCTTATATTTTGAAGGTTGGTAGTTCTGGGACATTTGTGCGTGGTAACGACATTGACTACAAGAATGGACGGTACATTGCACGGTACACTGGTGTTTACCAA
Organism: Anthopleura sola; assembly: GCA_023349425.1. Classification (NCBI taxonomy): domain Eukaryota; kingdom Metazoa; phylum Cnidaria; class Anthozoa; order Actiniaria; family Actiniidae; genus Anthopleura; species Anthopleura sola. Next base: position 168,829 of record JALHLI010000049.1, read on the forward strand.
TTTTCGTGCAGCCTTCATGTACTGCGCGCTAGAGATGCTAACCTCAGACCACGTGACAATATCAAACTGCGAATCTGTATCAACTCTCTTTGTGACCACAACACGTAAGTACAGTACCCCCTTCCCCTTGGTAATTTTTGGTTATCATGTCACGTGACTCATAAGAATGATCTATTTTTAGATCTTTGCTAACAGTGACGGGTCTGAACAGTAACAGCAAGGTCTTCACGATTTCCTTACATGGAATTCTTTTGCTGAAGGTAAGATGGATATTTAAATCATCGTTAATGGTTGCGCATTTGCAGTAAGCCTATAGGGCTTTAAAATGTGACATCAATCGCATTAGAATACGACTTTTTTAAATGTTTCTTCATGACAGGATTTGTTGTCCAAAGTTCGAAATGTTTCAGTTGGAGGTTAATTCATTCAGAACACTTTGTGCTTGAAATTAGTGGGTTTTGTGAGCAGTCCGAACTCGGTCGGAAATACGTGACAACTTAAAGCTCTATTCTCATTTGTTGAGCCTGCATTCCTTTTTCTCTGAGGATCATCTAACAAGTATGCATGTTTGATGTTCAGGCTGGCCAGTACTCATCTGTATTCGTGGAAAACAGCTCAGGTAATCCTATCACCATTTCCAGCCAGTCTTCATTCTCTGGAATCCTTCTTGGGGCTTAGATTGAGATGAGTAACTGAACCAAGATAACTGTAGCATTAACTCATAATCAAGAAGAGACTGAGAAGATAAGCTTGCATAGATATTATTATAGAGATGGATGTTTGCAGTGTATAAAATGATCCATAAAATAGCTAGCTAGCTTGGCCAAATGAACTGACTGGAGTTTTGTAGAATGTGATGGACTTAGTCCTCGGCGATCTTTCCTGGTGGAGTGAGAAGGGTAACTGAGTAAAGCCTGGTACTAGGTATAATTGAAGTAATCAAGATAAAACTACGTAAGGTAACTATTGTAGTCCTTAACCCTTTTGGCGCCATAGGCGACTGTAGGCGACTGTAGTCGACATGTAGTTAGCAGCTGTAAAGACTCATCTCGCAAGGAATTATGGGTCGAATTTTTGGGATTCCCATGATCCTAAGCGATGTTAATTCGTTCAGATATGGACGTCGCAGTAGATAAGGATAAGTGGCTCTAACTTGATCTAACAATGTACAATAGCTATATTTATACCTTTTACCCCATCCAATAGAAGTAAGTATTATTTGTACATTAATGCGCATGATTTGCATGTAAGTCCTGTAGTCATGATAATAAATGTCAAACGTTTGTTTGAACTAAAGCACTTCATATCGGCCATGTATTGGCTGAGAGCTACTTGCGCATCGTTTAATGCTCAGTAACGTCATCTTGTGTAAACCAACCACAAGCCACTCCAAAAAACATCTGACAATCACATTAATTCACGGCTTTATTTTTTAACTATAAAATATATTAATATACAAAATGTTACAATCGTTCTCTTTAAAACCTGCCCAAGGCAGAGGATGTCTAGTTCTACATGGTTTCTTTGGATGATACACAACAAATGTTCAATTGCTTTGCAATCTTGTTCAGTTGATTTAGTTGGCTCTATTTGTTTAAACTCCAATCGTAAATCTCTATTGTGGCCGCTTCTATTTTCAAAAGACACGGGTTTTAAAAATATTTCATTGACTAGATGCTAACGAATATTCAGTCCTATTTTTCTTCGTCCATTCAACACCTATTTTCCCCTCTTTCCATGAAAACTTACTAAACGTCGGTTTATTAGCTTATACTCAGCTGAGTTAACGGTACGAGAAATGTAATGTTTCAGCGGATGGATGCCAATGCGCATGCTCCTTTAGTTATTTCGAACCTTATTATGTACGGCCCAGTTAATACTGGTTTTCCAGCTATTATCAAGAGCTTCTTTTAGTCGTTTATTAAACTGCTTGACAGCCTCGTCTTCAGAGACCTCGAGATTCAAAGTTTTCCTGAGGTAACCGATGTCATTGGCTGTACGAAGTTCAGGTATCCCAGCAGATAACATCATTACAAACAGGTTGATCAACAGTGACCCCTTTCGACGAAGAATCAGGAACGCCTTCTCGCAAATTCCTCTGAAACTGAACAGAAAAAGTTATTAGATGTAATTCTTTGGAGATACAAGCTCCTTTCTGCCTGAATGTGAAAAAAGTGTTCCAGCCTAAACAAAACTCCTCAATGGCGGACTTGCTAGAGTAACTTTTACTTTGCTTATTTAGTTAAAAAGAAAACTAAGCTTTTGGAATAGGAAAACAGACCTCAGCTTTGTAACCTTCAGTCTTTGTAACTCATTTAATGATGGCATTTTCTAGGGTTTTACTGACAAAATAAGATAAATGTAGTTTCTTACTACTGGAATTCTTCAGTGTCCTCGGCTTTGCGGTCGGTTCTTCCTTTGGTTATCACGTGGACAAAATGATCTGTCAAGACGAAAGGGACTCTCTCTCGACGAATACCAAACTTTACTTTAAAGTTACCAAGAAAATGGCCGAAGTCGATGTGGAAGAGCTGAAAGTCAGATACAAGTATTAATACTGCATCACTGGCTGTGCCTATAAAGACTTTGTACCAACACGTGATGGCAGCCATGACAGGAGGCACAACAATAGTCTTTTTCCCTGGGAAACTGAATTGTTTCTCATGTAAATCAGATTAGACCAGATTCTATTGTTCCTGCCTCCTGTCGTGGCTGCCATCAAGTGATGTAGTAATGGTACAAAGCCTCTGTTGAATTGGTTGTTACCTGCCCTGTCTTGGACACCATGATGTTATCGCTGTGTCTGTCACCTACTCCCAGCACATACGTAGCCACACAATATCCAGCACATGACATGGTGAACCTACGTATTGCTTCATTCAAACTAAAAAAAAAAAATCAAAAATCTTCTTAAACTGCTCTTAAATTGGCCAACGGCAGGAGCGTAGCGAGGGCCCCAAGAAAAGTTTGGCTTAACATTGTGAAAGATAATAAGTCTAATTTCTGTTCATTTGTTAGTATTTTTCTTTGGTTACCGGACAGACAGACAGAGTGGGCAAGTAGACCGACACAAATAACGTTTGCAAAGGAGGCTAACATGGGTCAGCAAGTATTTTTTGTTGTTGCTACCCTTGGCCAATGGTAGATAAAGCAAGAGACTAAGTGTTTTTCTTACTCTTCTTTTCCCTGATGCCAACTGTTTAACCAATGCAGGATACATCCTTTAGTAAAAGCACCAGATATCGCTCCTTCTTGTCGTGTTTGAATCTTCGCAACAGTTTCTGCGTTATCAACTACTTGGATCATACCTATGTTACTTCCAGTGGATAAACACCCGTAAGGAATCATGCTAAAAGACAAATAAAAACGTAAGACAATATTGTATTGCAAATGGTAGACTAGTGAGTTCTAACTTTCTTTTTGCTGAATCTCTTGAAAACTGAGAACGACAGGGCTACCCTGATGTTAATTGACAAGAAGATCATTCATTATTACTTACTCTAGATCGAGTCCTTCTTGTTTCCAGAGTCGATCCATGATCCTTATTAGCTGTAAAGTCAACATGTCTTGACGAAGATCTAAGAAAAGCAGAAGTGAGAAAGATTGGCTGTTTGCTGTATTATTGGAAGTTGTACTGTACTGATGTTACACTCACCATCGCCACTCTTGAAGATTATCTTCACAGGATCGGTGGCTAGTTCATCGTGATTTTCAAAATCAAGCCACAATGGTTTCATCTTGGAATCCATAAACTTACACTTTTCCACTCTGAAAATTTGCAACGATTAATGTGTTAAACCCTGGCTAAGCAGGCAAACGTGTTTTCAGGAACATGTTCACTACGCGCATGCTTCCCTAATGTTTCCCAGTTTAGCTACGTGCAAAACATTGCTACGCGTGACAAATTTTGCTTGAGAGAATTCGTGTTTCTGTGCCACATGGAAATAGGATTGTTACATTTGTTCCCCAATGTTGCCTGACAATCAGCCACTTGCAAAACAATTAACAAAATATGTTTCCTCATTTAGCCAGGGGTTTAAATATGTTTGGGGAAAATACTTTTTTGAGCACACTTTATCTGGCATATTGGTGGTCCTTTTTGAAGAGCAAAAACTTATCCACCCTGAAAGTTCGTATATGGTGAAGTTTTTATTAGCACACATAAGTCTGGCATATTGATGGTCCTTTTGAAATGCAAAAGTTAGAGACAGTGATCATAATTCAGCTCACCTCAGTCTTCTGAGTTTATAGGTCGGATCAAGAGGAGATGTTAGTTTGGACAAAGCATCCTGATAAGTCTTTTGTAGCAAGCATTCCCTCATTGTCTGTAAACCTTTATCTTTTTTACTGCTGTCCCTGGTGTCCACATTGTACAGCAAACTAGTAATGGTCTTCAACTTGTTTAATGCTTCAATCTGAAGAAAATTTCAATTATTTGTTATTCTATTAGAAAATCAGTGAGATAATAATACTGGAAGCAATATTTACCAAGTTTTTGCTAGATTGTTTTTTGTAATGTTAAATCAAGTCAAGAACATCCATTTACTTTCCCAAATTTCATCCTAGGAATCCCAGAGAAAAACAACCTTTTCCTGTGACATCTGCAAGCAGTATAGTCAAACTTTGTGCATTCTTTCTAACAAACCTGTTTTTGTAAGCTCTTTATATGGTCAGGAGCTCCCCTCAGATATGCCTCCAGCATTAAGCCAAATCTTACAGACACTTCAGGATTGTGCATCTCAGCTCTTAACAGCCAAAACAGAGAGTGACCCAATACTTGATTGTAGAGTGCACGCTTGAGGATAAACATTGCTAAATCACAGTCCAAATATGACTCAAATTTAAGGACCTGAATGGCAGAAAATGAAATGAGAATTGAATCCTTTTCATGTTTTGCTGAACATAAAGCAACCAAACGCATATTGTACCTGGACTAGTTGTAACAAATACTGGCTAAGATCATCATCACTGAAAGACAAAAACGTTCTGTTATTCTGTAATTGTGATATAAGATATCATGGGTGCCTATACTAACCTCATCCTCTCAAGACATCTCACTGCAAATTCTCTGACTTTTTGGTCAGCATAATTACAATCTAGAATCTCCAGTGCCTGCTCAGGGTCTAGAGGTTTCCAGATTTGAAGGAGAGTTTGCATCTATGAATTGAAAGAGACTTTGATGAGCATAACATGATGACAGTCATGACAGGAGGCACAACAATAGAGTCTTTTAGCATGTGAAAGAGAATTATTAAATAAATGTTTTCATGTAAATCAGATTAGTCCAGATTTAGTTGTGCCTGCTGCAATCAAATGATGATACATTATATATTCTTTACTAAATACAATGTTGCTATGGAATAAGGAATCTTGACTTTATGTTACAGTGAACTCCCTCAGGTGGACACCTTCTGGACCAGCTCTTAGTTTCTGCCTTAGAGAGGTGTCTGTCTTAGAGGGAGTTTCATTACAGAGAATATATGGCAACTTGGCCAGGACCAGACAAAGGTGTCCACCTTAGACAGGTGTCCACCTCAAAGGGATATCTGCATTGAGGGAGTACACTGTAGTACCTGTGCTACATCTTCCTTGCAGTTCCACTTCATACAGCTCAGTAATTTCCCTAGTGCATGTGGATAGTTTTCTCTGCACTCAATCCTGGAATAACATAAAATAGTTATGTGAAAACTACTTCTTTATAACATTAATAAATCTTGTTTGTTTTCATAATGTTACCTTAGCAACCACACAAACTCCTTGTCCTGCTCAAAGATGGGAGCAAGTGGCTCTCTGTCAATTATCTGACGCAACCTTTCCAACTCACTTTCAGAAAATGATTTCTGGAAATTGTTGAAAAAAAATATCAAAAATCATTAAATAGAATATTTTAGGTTTGATGTGAAAAGACATACTTGATTTATATAATTAACTTACAAAGATATCTCCTTGGGTGTGTTCTGCTGCCAACTCAACAATCTAAAACAATAACAGAAAAATGTTGAAGATTAAATTAATTGTATTACTTTCCTTAGAACAACATACTTATATCATTGATATATATCATAACATATAAACTGTTTTCATTGCTAATGTGCCAATCAAGACAACCATCACAACAGGGAAATCAAGCAATATGCTACCATCAATTTACAAAGTTTTTGGTACTTTTACATAACCTGATTTGCAACAGTGTATTGCCCAATTTGCCTGTCACTGGTTATCAATATGTAGCGAAGAAAACAGTGGTAATACTGATGTTACTATTGCACATACTGTACCTTCTCATAAGGTGGGTAAACTACTGTATTGGAATAGCGTTGAAACTCAATAAGAAGAACTGGTGAAGTATTGGTGTTGATATTAGACACTACTGTACCAATGGGGTTCAGTTGCTCAGCTATTGTTTCAGTTACTGTCCATGTCACAAGGGTGAGTGGTCCTTGACGAAGTTGGCCGCGGTAGTCAAACAAGGTTGTGTTTACCCAGGCCAAAGGAATGGAGTCCTGAGACAATGTAACATTATCACACATGGTAACATTATTACACTTATATTATGTTTAAAAGAATATTAGTTTTTTTGGGCAATTAAATAAATCAAAATATAGAAATCTAATACTTGCTGATCAAATCACAATTATTGTGAAAAATAAATTAATTCAACTACAATAAGAAACATTTATGTTTTTACCTCTTTTTTTCTTCTCTTCTTGGAATTATAGACTCCATACAACACTAGACAGAGTCTAGCCATTCTTGGTATATCAGAAACAAGAATATCAAAATTGAGGAACTCATTCCAGACTGGAGAAGGACCATTGCAAGGCTTTGTATTGTTGATTCCACAAAGAATTTCGTTGCCATGGTATATACCTGCACGAACTGTAACCTTAAATCAATACCAAAACAAGACAGTGTTTTTACTTGATGTTTTTACTTGATGTGTGACTGAATAGAGGTTTTGCACCATTCAGCAGGAACAATACAATTGGTTTACATGAAAAACAATTCAATTCCAGAGAGTAAAGGGATTTAAATGTTTTGCCATTTAACCACAGGCAGCCCAAACCTATATTTGAATCCTACAAAGTTAAGAGTGTTGCAAAAAGCATGGAATACTTACTTTCATAGATTCTCCAGTGTTCACATTGAAGGCTGAGACAATTTTGATTTTCAGGTTTGTATTAATACTCCATAATGATAGACTGTCTTCACGAGGGGGGAGGGGTGGGGGTGGTCTTGTTATTGGATCAACAGACTGTTTTCCCGTCACACTTATATCTGTCACTTTCAAAGAATCTCTGTTCACAAGACACAGTGCTGGTCTTTCACATCTTGCTACGCAGTCTCGTATGTACTGAAATTAAAACATGAACCTTGAGTCACTTGTCTACATGTGAAATTTCAAGGAACAAAATAAGTAATCAAAGAGGCTCGTAACATTACTTCTGGAGAATGGCTGCTACTTCCAGGATCACATTGACCCACAGCACATTGGGTTGTGTGTATTATGCACCTATCAGCAGCTTCCCCAAGGGGGAAGGGGGGCTAACCAGGGAGATATGTGGGGCATTACAGGGCATTTGGACGCTGCATTGCCCCTGGGGTTGGGAAAAATGCTTGATTTTGCTCCAGTTATCTCAACCTAAAGCTACTTTTTCTCAAAATGATGGGAGATTGTTGGCCATGGAAGACTCTAACCAGGGGACTTTGAAAACAAAGATTTCCACACCCACAGGTCCTCTACAAATGACCCTTAATGGTGAGACAAATGAATAAGTATCATTTCTTTATCACGAAGATTGTTTCTAGTATTTTACAATCTCCCTGATTAGCCTGGGGTTAGTCCCCAGGGAAACCGCTGATAGGCACATTACTGATTTCATCCTTAAAAGACTGTTATTATTGTACCTACCTGGTATTGAAGTAAAGGGTAGTCTCCCAGGAGGTAATTTTCTCTTCCTATAACCTTCAGCACAAAATCTTTAAGGTTTTCAGGTTCATGATGTCCTCCTCCCATGAGTGCTCCTCTCTTCCTTAAGACAAGCAACAGTAGCTCTTGTGGGTAGGTGTCTGCAGACACATTAAACGCATGCATGTCTTTCATCGATGCTCTGTTATTCCTGATGGCTACGTTCACCAAGAATCTACGGTTTTCCATGAGATTTCTCTCTACAAATTCCGGAGCACTTTCACCCAAGTCTACTTTTGGAGGATAGGCATACATGGCTCTTTCTTCCCATTCCAACTGCCTACGTTCACGAGCTATTCCTTCTACGAACTCCCCATAACGACGCCTAAACTCATCAATTTCTGCATTCTGCATTTGTTTGTATTCCTCAAGGTTTTTTCCTATGAGGACGCCAATCTTTGAAGTTAATAACTTTTCTTCCCTGTCACCCTTTCGCTCAATCAGCTTCAACATGGGTCGGAATGGTCTTGCATCAACAAGCTGTCGATTCTCATCAACTAGCTCTTCCACTTTACCTTGCAAGTTAACACAAACAAAAACATAGCTAACCATGTCTCTTAGAAGGTTAGAAAGAGGAAAGCTGGTAGATTCTCGCCATAACTTGGTTTTAATTTCGGCGAGAGTAGCTTCAATCCTGACTTCAATCGGGATCAACACACCATTCGGCATCAAACAGTCGACGTTCACAAATGAACAAGCGGCCATATTGGCCCACATATCTAGTCGACTAACTGGAGGCATCTTGGATGACCTATAGACGTTCACTAGTAAAGATCGTGGTAAGATCTCGCTAGTTACTGTTCTATTTCATAATATGTTTGACGCCCTCGTCCTTCTTCTTCCTTCGATCGAAGCTTCCGCATCACTGGTCACGTGATTTTTACACCACAGGAAGCCCGTCAGGAATATTGCGCACGCACAATTGACATTCAAAATGGCGGACTGAACGTCAAAAGTTGGTTAGAGTTTTAGTAAATCTATCTTTTTAGCTTTAAGCGTTGAATAAGTACGTTAGAGAATAGCTGGTCACGTAACAATGGATGAAGAAGACCTTGAGGAAATGAGAGCCCTTCGTGGTAATACATTAGATAATATTTATGATGTACGCGAAGTTTATATCAGACAACTGTAGGAAAGGATACATACCGTGTTGGTTTTAGTATATATATGTTTATTATTTTTGTATATTTAAAATGTTTATATTTACGATGTTTAAAGACGCCCAACGTTGTGTCATTGATTGTATACCCTCCACCATTGATTGGTAACTGAACGATATGCACTGGTCAGTCTTTCTGCATGCAGGGTCCATGTTGTCCGGTATTATGCATCATTTTAGTAAGTTTATTTCTATTAAATCTTCAGGAAACACTAAGTATGTGAGCTCTCAAACATCTACAAGATCAGGTTTTGGTAGCTTTGGTTCATCGCGGCAAAAACCTGCTTCTTCTAGGTCAGAAGTTCAAAGTTCATCTGGATCAAAGCCAAGACAGACTGGTAATGATAAACATGGTTTGAAGATAGGTGAATTAAATGTGGTGCCTGATGTGGGATTTATGTGTTATGAGATATGTAATAGACGGGAATCAAGGCAAACGTAGACAAAGTGCACTTGCATGCCCCTCACGTACATCAGTTATCTTGAGTTCATCATTCCAACACTCAAAATCATGTGCAAGTAGAGTTTGTTATCTGAGGGTTCTCTGCTAGTATATATATATCTACCAATTAGATGGTAAAAGAACTGCTATTTATTAATTTTACTTTATTTGTTAAAAGAGAAATCCAGTGAAGAAGAAGAAGCATCAGACATGGCTGCTGTGATGGGTTTTTCAGGATTTGGTGGGTCATTCATTGTCATTTCTGATACAACAGGACAAGTAATACTTATTAACATGCTATACATATGCAGGTAAAAAGCAAGCCCTAAAGTTTAATGTAGAGGAGATGTTTGAAAAGGCTAAATCAACAGCTAAACAAGTCAGCATGGCTGCAAGCACCAAAGGTACCTTCTTTTATTACAGCTACAGTGTAGCCCTAAAACATAAGCCTTTCGCCACTGTGAGTCCTATGGTTCAGGTCTTGGGTTTGATTCCTGTAGTCCCCACATGTAAATAGAGTTTGCCTGGCAATACACTGCTGTCAATCAGGACATGTACTCAGTTACCCAACACTTTGTTTGATTGATAATTGATGGCACTTTTACATAATCTGACTGACAGCAGTGTATTGCCTGATTTCCCTGTCATGACTCTTGTCTAGACCAGTGCATAGCAATGAAAACAGTCTTCATTTATTTTTGGTTGAGGATATCATGTTTTTTTGTTGGCTCTTTTTTAGTTCTTTTCTTTAATTGAATGTCTTGTACTTTATTATTTTTTTAGAGTCTTCTCAACTTGATGAAGAGGATGAAGATGGTCCATCTGTCATACTACCTCCATGGATGGAAAGAAAGGTCTGTAGGTATCTTATCAAACTGTTAACATAAATATTTATGAAATCAAGTTCATTCTGATGCATTACAGGAAGAAAAAGCTTCAACAAGTAAAATGGAAATGAAGAAAGATGATGATGATGATGACGATGATGAAGATGATGATGAAGAAGTAAGGTTCCTCAAAGCTAAACCTACTCAGATTGGCTGTGGGCATATTTAACATTCTTGTGATGTGTATAACTGTTTCAGGAAGTAGAAAACCAATTACCAATAAGTCATGAAGTTGTTCTTCAACATGGATCAAAAACTGTAAGTACACATACTAAAAGTAGGATGTAAATATATATATATATTTATTGTTTCCATGACAACAGCATCGGCCATGTGTTTACACTGTGTTAACTTCAGGTTTCAGCGATTACCTTGGAGCCATCAGGTTCTCGGCTTTTAACTGGAAGCTATGACTATGAGGTGAGGTTTATTGTATATAGGTATGGAGTACTAATTGTATTTATCACTTCTTCACTTCAGAAGTGTTCATAAAAATGCATTGGGATCATATGTAATAATAATGATTCAAAATTGGATGTAATGTATACATTCTTCAACATAATTACCTGTTAACGAGGTGTCATTATTGGGGTGATAGATCAAATTCTGGGACTTCAATTCTATGGATGCTACACATCGAGCCTTCAGGACTTTACAGCCATTTGAATGTCATCAAATCAAGTCAGCACAGTACAGTATTACTGGTGATTGTATTCTTCTCACATCTGGTAATGCAAAGGTTAGTAGTCCAGTAATGTTCCTGTCCTTTCACTGTTACTGTTTAGTATTCACTGTATCTTAGTCTGTTCATTGTTCATTTGTTGTCCCTCTGTCTGTCAAATGTTAGTATTTGTATTGTTGTCCCAGTACTGTTTTCCCTTGTTATCCCTCTTCCATTTAAGCTCCTGATCCAGATATGCCAGTTTTGTCTGATTCCTTTCATTACTCTGTCTCAGAGACTGTACCATTTTCATGTATTCTTTTTATGAACAGGCAAAAGTTCTGGATAGAGATGGTTTTGAAGTACTGGAGTGCGTTAAGGGTGACCAATATCTTACAGATATGGCTAACACCAAGGTAATCACAGTCAGTATAAGGAATCTACAGTAGGGTGTGGTCATGGTAGTACATTCATTTCTCACCTCTGAGAAGTTATTGGGTTACGTTTCTTGACATGACATAACATATCAGCAGTTTGTTCATTATATCTATTTACTAATGGTTCATTTAGGGTCACGTTGCTTCACTCAACTGTGGACGATGGCACCCAAAAATAAAGGAAGAGTTTTTGACCTGCAGTGATGATGGGTACGTCTATATTTCTAATACTGTGATTTTATGGCTGTCATGTTGTAGGACAGAAATAATCCTATGTTTTTGTATAACAAGTGTTTCATTTCCCAAAGGAGAACATTTTTGTTTTGCCTAAACCATTCTATATAATTTGAAATAATAGAAAAAATGTGTAGATAATTTACAAATACTTTTTAGTTTATGACAAAAGTTTGTTTGATGTTTTCTAGGACTTTGAGGCTTTGGGATGTTAATAACCACAACAAGAACAAAAAAGTTATCAAAACGAAGAATAAAATGGGTGAGATGAATTTCTAATAATATTATATAATACTTGTATCTCTGGAGAATAAGAGATGTGTAACAATGTATGTAATTCTAGTCAAGGATCAGTGCAAGTATCGTGTTTGTAAAAAAAAACTTAGCATTTCTGTGTTGTATTTCAGGCAAGAAGACGATTCCATCTCATTGTTGCTACAGCAAGGATGGTAAATACATTGTTGCTGCTTGTCAGGTAAATCATTTAAAGGTTGGAACTATACCCCTTAACTCCCCTTTCTATGCACACATTCCTCTACCTTTCCATCTTCATAGTTAATAATATATTATGTTAACTATCTTCAGGATGGCTCCATTCAAGTATGGGATACAAAGCGACCATTTGTAAGTGAAATCTCAGTGCACTTTGATATTTGTTAGTATAATTGCACAGCATGCAGGTCAGACAATGTGTTTGTGGGGCAGGGATGGTAAAGGATATTTTATGAGTCAATGTATTTGTGGGACAGGGATGGTAAAGGATATTTTATGAGTCAATGTATTTGTGGGACAGGGATGGTAAAGGATATTTTATGAGTCAATGTGTTTGTGAGACAGGGATGGTAAAGGATATTTTATGAGTCAATGTGTTTGTGGGACAGGGATAGTAAAGGATATTTTATGAGTCAATGTGTTTGTGGGACAGGGATAGTAAAGGATATTTTATGAGTCAATGTGTTTGTGGGACAGGGATGGTAAAGGGTATTTTATGAGTCAATGTGTTTGTGGGACAGGGATAGTAAAGGGTATTTTATGAGTCAATGTGTTTGTGGGACAGGGATGGTAAGGGATATTTTAATAGTTAATGTATTTGTGAGACAGGAATGGTAAGGGATATTTTAATAGTCAATGTATTTGTGGGACAGGGATGGTAAAGGATATTTTATGAGTCATGAATGGTCTTCCATGTCATGCTGGTGAACAGTGAAAACAGAGGTTCAAAACACAGATGCCATGAAGGTAGTTTCTTATGCTGCTTTAATTGCCTGTTAGTTATTGCAGTGTGAACGGTCTGGGATACAACATGTTCGTATAATCAGGATTCTAGTTTACTACTGATATAAGTGCTCAAGGAATATCAGTAAGACTATCACTAGATGAGGTGATGAATAAAACCACAAGTGTCCTCCTATCCCTCCCTCCCACGGGACGTATGTTATGACGTTTTAGTTTTCTTGGAAGGTCTGCAGCAGATGTTTATCAGTAGCCTGACAGACATGAATAAAACACTCAATACTGCAATCAACACTAAACCAATCACCAGCATCACATCCAGCATGTATAGCTGATAGAAGGGTAGATCCAGGCTCCTGGGTTTGAGGTGCTTCAAGTCACCCACAGCATGGACATATTCAATGAGTTCCGCTGCCTGTTGTACTGGAGATCGTGGGCTCGACTTCAAGACACGTGACACGTAAGACATTCGTTCTTTGTACCTTGGAAAATATAAGCAATGGTTTTAGTTAAACATCTGGATGGAGTGAGATAAATCACCAGGAACTGGAAGCACAGGAAGCAGGGAATGTGTGTGTGGTGACAGCGCGCACTTCCAGTACCAGAGTAGTGGTTATGTGAACCGTTCTCCTTTGTCAACAGAACTATAATTATGTTTCAGAAAAAGAGAATATCGTTTGGATAGTATTCCTTTGTTTTAACCTACCTTTTCTCTTGCATAAGCTGTTTTAAAAGTTTTGTCAATCGTTCTGTTGTGATGGAATTTAAGGAGACAACCTCAGCCATACCCGAGTCTTTCAAGATCTGTGCATTATCGTATTGATCGCCAAAGAATGGCAAACAAAGCATTGGAACGCCGTGGTAAGAAGCTTCAGCCATGCCATTAGCACCAGAATGTGTAAAGAACAGCCTTGTCTTGTGGTGTCCCAGGACATCATTCTGTGGTACCCACTTCATAACCTTGATATTCGATGCTACTTGACCTTTGAACTTATCTACAAACATAAAATACGCCCTGGTGTTACTTTACCAGGAGAATGACTGTCTGATGGCTTTTCATGTACCATCTCTTGTCACTGATCTAGCTGCATGCACCACCTCTCACCGCTGTGGTCATTGGTTCAATCCCTGAACCCGCCATGCCTCACACCGCTGTGGTCACGGGTTCAATCCCTGAACCCGCCATCATATGTGAGTAGAGTTGCTTGTTGAGTTCTCTCTTGTACTTCAAGGGTTTTCTCCGGGTTCCTGTTTTTTCCCTCGCAAAAACAACTTTTTAAAGTTAAGACAATCCCCCTTTCGGTGTAAAGGACAAACGGTGGTCTAAACAGCCCCACCCCCTTCCCCCTGAAGAAGTTCTGGAACTACACGCGTACAATACAATACAATACAATAAACTTTATTTAGAGAGGGTGACGTATTAACACATTTGGTTATCTAACTTGGATAGTTACTAAACATAGTGGAATACTCACCCAGATTTATCCTCCACAAGACTTTCTGAGGCACTTTAGAGAAAGCTTCATTCATGATCTCAATCATGTTGTTACTTAATGTGTCTACCATGGAGCCAAAGGATACATATATAACACCGTTGTCACCAGATCTCTCAAAAAACTCCTCTAGCTCGGCTGGAAGTGGCGTTGGTGGACTGGGCATAAAGTTGCCAACTTCGCGAACATCTGAAGAGAAAAATTTCTCTTTTTAATTAACTTTCAAATACGAATCGATATGCTACGTGATTGATCTGATTGATGCGGGAGGCTGCTAAGCACTCAAGAAGCGTACGCCGAGTGCGACTGCTTAAGCAACCGACCAAGTGCACTCAAAACTCGATAGAATCACGCTAATCAATGACCAATGCTATATTCCTTTCAACGCTTTTATATCGTAGCCGCAAAACCGTAAACATTTATTTGTTAATTGAATAAAATTCTATTTTTTTTCTAAAGGCCGATTTACACGGTACAACTTTTGCTTACAACTGTCGCATGCAATCTGCTTACACCACGCTTACAACACGAATTGCATTGAATATAACATGATGGGATACTACTGGATCCTCTTCTGCTCACAACTGTTGTGTACGACAAGAAAAGTTGTAGCAAGTTGTAGGGTTGTTTTACGTGTTGTAACCGTGGTGTAAGCAGATTGCATGTGACAGTTGTAAGCAAAAGTTGTACTGTGTAAATCGGCCTTAACGAAATCTTCATTACAAAGCACGCGTTTTTTTAACACGAGTTTTGGATGCAGCTTGCGCACGCTCATTGACCATTAAGAGCGCGCTCAATATTGTGTCCATGTATAAAACGTTACACAGCCAATCAGATCGCGTGTTAGATTCGCGTTTACTTACATGGTGGTAATGGCTGCACATGGTCAGTAACCAGGCTCATCGTCAGCAAAATCATATCTACGGTTGCCATGGTTTCTCGAATACTTTTCTCTGGTTTAATCTTATATTTTGCCTTCAGTTCTCCATAAAAAGGATAATAATAGCTTTCGACGACGATATAATTGTTCACGAGATAAGATCCCAGATTTATGATCCTGTCTACAAATCCCATGTTTTTTGACCGTAAAGAATTCATCTGAGGTACATAAGCTGGGTTAGGAAAAACACCAAACAGCGCTAGCGTTGGTGTTCCAGTTATACCACTCATTGCTATCACCACGTGTGGGATCCCTAACATATCTGCGACAAGGGAAGAACAAGGATACAAAGAATCTCCGATCAAGACATCTGCTGACTTCAGTTCCTTCATCATGACGTCATTGCTCAGTAACAGATCACAGTAGGTTTGCTGTTGTTTAAAAAGCACGGATAGTGCTCTTCTGATATCGGTTATCCCTCTTGATAACTCTTGTAAATTTTGCGCATGTCTTTTCCTTTCTTCTTCAGGAACCTCAAACGTCTTTACGTTTTGTTTTCCAATGGCGTAACTGGATTCTTCACCAACAAGAATGGAAACCTAAATGAGAATTTCAAATTCAAAATTCTTAGGTTCTTCTAGAAATGCATGTTGTTTGAAAAAAGACCGTCTTTTTTCCAAACAACATGCATTTCTAGAAGAACCTAAGACTGTTCTTTATCTGCTTAATAACCAAATAAAGATTAATTGATTGATTGATTTAGGGTTCTAGAATGAATATAACCATATCTTGAACACAGACACTATCACCTTTAGACTCAACTGTGATTTATAAACATCGTTTGTTAATGGCGTCTTTGCAGACAAAAATGAGTTGTTGCCAGTGGCAAGACTCTTTAATAAGCAGCCTTATTCTTCCCATGTTCCTCGGTATTCTTTAGGTTATAGATAATGTCCATCATAAAGAGTAAAATGTAAAAAGAAGGGACCGTGGGAGAACCGTGGAGCACTCAGTCTTAAAACTGTAGTAGGAGGGGTGGGTGAGTGTTTGATAGACAAAGTCTCTTCTCCACTGTAGCTATGATGTAATCTATCATAGCATATCGTATATCAAAGTATAATGCATGTGGTACGACATCATGCATCGTAACTCAGTGATGCAGCAATTTGAACTGTCATCAAGGGTTATCAAATCTGAATTATGAAAAGACAATAGAAATCAGTCACCTATAGGAGAAGCCTGTAAATCGAATATACAATATTGTCCTCATTTGCATTCAACTTTAACATGGACGGATTTTCTCAGTCAAACTCACTCCAAACTCAAACATTTCAGTAGAACATCACATACTCCTAGTAGACATTTTGATTTGCAATATACGTTATCGTGTCTGTATGGAATTAGATATATATCTATTACTTGCTGTGAATGCTGTCTCAGTTGAGGGTGGTGGACCACAACTTGTCTACGAGATAGCATTTGCTTTGATGGTGAAGTGTTTGCCGATTGAAATATGTTCATCTTCATTACAAAATAGTATTATCTCGTCACTACACACGTCAGTCTTGTATTACCCTGTAAAACTGCTTCTAAAGCAGAACAAGATATTCAGCTGAGTTCAAAACTGTTCATAAAAAATCTTCATATATAACTAATCTCGGTCCACGGAAACTTCAATTCAATTCAATTCAATTATAACATGTTCAGGTTTGCTTGACAACCTCGTAATGGAAATCAGAGATTATCAAGTAAAGAGTTAGACGTCATCAAAGTAGACAATCCTCGTAGGTTATTTGACTTACATCATGTCCGCGATGTTTGAGCTCAAGTCCAAGCTTTTCCATCACGATGAAATGACTTCGACCAAACTGTGGCATCATGACGATCTTTGCTGAAAAACATCCAGTGACTGATAGAAAAAGCGATAACCATAGCACTGTGAAGTCCATGATTGCTGTAGAACACTTCACCCCCTTGAGTTGAAGACTGTTCGCGCCGGTGTCACGCAAAGGTTGTCATGAAACATGATGAACTGCTTTTGTCACACAACCCTCTGGGAAACAACGCCTCAAGTAATACTCTAGTAATACTCCATCTTTACTATCACCAGACGTTAGTTTTAAAGGTGATTTTGGTTAAAATGTAATAGTTGGTGGGTGGGTGGGTATTTTGATATTTGTCAGTATAATTGCACAGCGTGCAGGTCAGTCAATGTGTTTGTTGGGCAGGGATGGTAAAGGATATTTTATGAGTCAATGTGTTTGTGGGACAGGGATGGTAAAGGATATTTTATGAGTCAATGTGTTTGTGGGGCAGGGATGGTAAAGGATATTTTATAAGTCAATGTGTTTGTGGGGCAGGGATGGTAAAGGATATTTTATAAGTCAATGTGTTTGTAGGGCGGCAGGGATGGTAAAGGATATTTTATGAGTCAATGTGTTTGTGGGGCAGGGATGGTAAAGGATATTTTATGAGTCAATGTGTTTGTGGGACAGGGATGGTAAAGAATGTTTTATGAGTCAATGTGTTTGTGGGGAAGGGATGGTAAAGGATGTTTTATGAGTCAATGTGTTTGTGGGGCAGGGATGGTAAAGGATATTTTATGAGTCAATGTGTTTGTGGGACAGGGATGGTAAAGGATATTTTATGAGTCAATGTGTTTGTGGGGCAGGGATGGTAAAGGATATTTTATGAGTCATGAATGGTCTTTTTCCATGTCATGTCTGTGAAGAGTGAAAACAGAGGTTCAAAACACAGATGTCATGAAGGTAGTTTCTTATGCTGCTTTAATTGCCTGTTAGTTATTGCAGTGTGAACGGTCTGGGATACAACATGTTCGTATAATCAGGATTCTAGTTTACTACTGATATAAGTGTTCTAGGAATATCAGTAAGACTATCACTAGATGAGGTGATGAATAAAACCACAAGTGTCCTCTTATCCCTCCCTCCCACGGGACGTATGTTATGACGTTTTAGTTTTCTTGGAAGGTCTGCAGCAGATGTTTATCAGTAGCCTGACAGACATGAATAAAACACTCAATACTGCAATCAACACTAAACCAATCACCAGCATCACATCCAGCATGTATAGCTGATAGAAGGGTAGATCCAGGCTCCTGGGTTTGAGGTGCTTCAAGTCACCCACAGCATGGACATATTCAATGAGTTCCGCTGCCTGTTGTACTGGAGATCGTGGGCTCGACTTCAAGACGCGTGACACGTAAGACATTCGTTCTTTGTACCTTGGAAAATATAAGCAATGGTTTTAGTTCAACATCTGGATGTGAGAGTGAGATAAATCACCAGGAACTGGTAGCACAGGAAGCAGGGAATGTGTATGTGGTGACAGCGCGCACTTCCAGTACCAGATTAGTGGTTATGTGAACCGTTCTCCTTTGTCAACAGAACTTTTATTACCTTTCTTTGTTTTAACCTACCTTTTCTCTTGGATAAGCTGTTTCAAAAGTTTTGTCAATTGTTCTGTTGTGATGGAATTTAAGGAGACAACCTCAGCCATCCCTGAGTCTTTCAGAATCTGTGCATTATCATGTTGATCGCCAAAGAATGGCAAACAAAGCATTGGAACGCCGTGGTAAGAAGCTTCAGCCATGCCATTAGCACCAGAATGTGTAAAGAACAGCCTTGTCTTGTGGTGTCCCAGGACATCATTCTGTGGTACCCACTGTACAACCTTGATATTCGGTGCTACTTGACCTTTGAACTTATCTATAAACATCAAATATGAAATGTATATGTGATCGTACCATACTCACATATACATTTCATATTCCATCATCATACGCAAACCAACATTATCATCAAACATAAAATACACCATCATAGTTTTCCAACTCATATCACAGCTGATCCAGTTGAATACTAACAGGTTCGGCGTACCCTGCTAATGCCCCGTTTCTCGCCGTTGTTTTCATGTGTTCGATCCCTTGATCAACCATGACGTGAGTATAGCTGTTTATTGGTTCTCTACTGTGCGTCGAGGGTTTTGTCCGGGTTCTCCCTCGGCAAAACACCTTATATTCCTTGTGATATCAATCTTCTTGGGACCTTGTCTATTATGTTGTAAAGCCTGTTTATCTATCAGGAGTTATACCACTCACCTCTTTCGGTGTAAAGGACAAACGGTGGTCTAAGCAGCCCCACCCCCTTCCCCCTGAAGAAGTTCTGGAACTACACGAGTAACTTGGATAGTTACTAAACATAGTGGAATACTCACCCAGATTTATCCTCCACAAGACTTTCTGAGGCACTTTAGAGAAAGCTTCATTCATGATCTCAATCATGTTGTTACTTAATGTGTCTACCATGGAGCCAAAGGATACATATATGACACCATTGTCACCAGATCTCTCAAAAAACTCCTCTAGCTCGGCTGGAAGTGGCGTTGGTGGACTGGGCATAAAGTTGCCAACTTCGCGAACATCTGAAGAGAAAAAGTTCTCTTTTTAATTAACTTTCAAATACGAAGGTGCTTCCCTTATTATGCTTTACAAAAAATCGATATACTATGTGCTTTCTGATTGGTCGTTGAATTGAAACAGCCAATCAGATCGCGTGTTAGATTCGCGTTTACTTACATGGTGGTAATGGCTGCACATGGTCAGTAACCAGGTTCATCGTCAGCAAAATCATATCTACGGTTGCCATGGTTTCTCGAATACTTTTCTCTGGTTTAATCTTATATTTTGCCTTCAGTTCTCCATAAAAAGGAATCAAATAGCCTTCGACGACGATATAATTGTTCACGAGATAAGATCCCAGATTTATGATCCTGTCTACAAATCCCATGGTTTTTGACCGGAAAGAATTTACCTGAGGTACATAAGCTGGGTTGGAAGAAAGGCCAAACAACGCTAGCGTTGTTGTTCTTATGGAGCTCATTACTATTACCACATGTGGGATCCCCAACATATCTGCGACAAGGGAAGAACAAGGATACAAAGAATCTCCGATCAAGACATCTGCTGACTTCAGTTCCTTCATCATGACGTCATTGCTAAGGAACAGATCACAGTAGGTTTGCTGTCGTTTAAAAAGACTTGACAAAACTTTGATGACATCGGTTTGCCCTCTTGATAACTCTTGTAAGTGCTCTGCACGTCTTTTCTTTTCTTCTTCAGGAACCTCAAACGTCTTTACGTTTGGTTTTCCAATGGCGTAACTGGATTCTTCATCAACAAGAATGGAAACCTAAATGAGAATTTCAAATTCAAAAGGCTGTATATTGTTCAGGGTCACAGAATAACTAGTATAATGTGTTGAACACAGCTAGCACTTTGAGAGTCGATATATATGATTCATCTTCATCGTTTTTTAA
Source organism: Anthopleura sola (assembly GCA_023349425.1). NCBI lineage: Eukaryota > Metazoa > Cnidaria > Anthozoa > Actiniaria > Actiniidae > Anthopleura > Anthopleura sola. Next base: position 189,561 of record JALHLI010000049.1, read on the forward strand.
TGCAGATGTTGTTGCCTGCTACAAGAAAGTGCTTCAATAGACCTCTTCGACTTGGGCGTAATGTTTTCCCATTTCAGACCAACAAACAAAGAATCTTATTCTCAAGAGAATCGGTATTTTATAGGTTCAGATAAAGTTCATCAAAGGGTAAAATGCAAAATGAAGAGACCATCTTGAAACTGTGGGAGGAGAGGAGAAAGCTGACTTTGAAAATTAACTACATCAGTATAAATAACAGGGAAGCTTTGAGGGAGGGGAGGGTGGGACCAATATCGTTTCCACTAGTGGTGCCTGTCGTGTGATGCGTCATGGCAACATAATCCTCCTCATGTCAATTGTTTATCGACTTTGGAACTCAGTTATGAATAAACGTTTTATGGAATATATACACTTTTACTAAAATGTGTGTTTGAAATTGAGTTGAATTCTTGGACATGCAAGAAGAGCCTCTTTGATTCATAACAAGCCAGCTCCATTCTGATGTGAGTCGTATTGGTGCTGTTCTATTACATCATGTTACATGTGGTAACTCAGTGATGCAGCAATTTGAACTGTCATCAAGGGTTATCAAATTACAAGTGAATCGGATACATAATCGTCCTTTAATATTTGTATTCAACTTCAACGACTTCTAACTTCGATTTCAAGTCCTCGTAAATGCTCGGCATAGAAAGGCGAAGGCAAGATTAGTGATGAGGCTCAGTAGAATTGCTTAACACTTCTAAATAAACTTAATGTAGTTTGACACGTCAGTCTTGTATTACCCTGTAAAGCTGCTTCTGAAGCAGACAGGACAAGATATTCAGCTGACTTCAAAACTGTTTCTTGCAGAACAAATCTTCATATATAGGTAATCTGGGTCCGCGGAAACTTCAATTCAATTCAATTATAACATGTTCAGGTTTGCTTGACGACCTCGTAATGGAAATCAGAGATTATCAAGTAAAGAGTTAGACGTCATCAAGGTAGACAATCCTCGTAGGTTATTTGACTTACATCATGTCCGCGATGTTTGAGCTCATGTCCAAGCTTTTCCATCACGATGAAATGACTTCGACCAAACTGTGGCATGATGACGATCTTTGCTGAAAAACATCCAGTGACTGATAGAAAAAGCGATAACCATAGCACCGTGAAGTCCATGATTGCTGCGGAGCACTCCACCTTTCATAAACATGAGAAGAGACTCTTCTCTTGTCACGCAAAAGTTTTCGGTCACGAAATACGATGAACTGCTTTTGTCACTTAATCCTCAAGCAAATAACTCCTCAAGTAATCTGATACTACAATCTTTACATCAACATCTAATAATTCATGTTACTTTTGAAGGGGATACCTAAATGTTATAGTGTGTTTTTCTATTTGGGAAATCGTGAAAGGCCCCAAAGTTCCTCAATAAAAACAGAAAAGGAATTCGTAATGTTTCTTATCTACGTCACTTTTTTTTGATGACTCACCACAGGTGAACACAACGTTGATGAAGCGAGATGCACACTCGTCTGGTAGCGAAACCTCATGCATCGATTTTTCACATACTGGAAACGTCATGGTATCAAGAGGAGGTAAAGAAAAACACAGAACAGGAGGGAGGGGGGCAGGGACAATACATTACAGTAGGGGTTATGATGGGGCAGGGACAATACATTACTTTAGGGGGTGTGGTGGGGGCAGGGACAATACATTACAGTAGGGGATGGGTGGGGGTAGGGATAATACATTACTGTAGGGGGTGTGGTGGGGACAGGGACAATACATTACAGTAGGGGATGGGTGGGAGTAGGGACAATACATTACTGTAGGGGGTGTGGTGGGGGCAAGGACAATACATTACAGAGGGTGGGGTTGGGGCAATATTTTAGAGCAGGAGGGAGGGGTGGGGGAAATTACAGTAGGAGGTTGGGGTGATTCAGAAGAAAGTTGAGGACTGCAGAATGGTGTACAAGTTAATTGTTAATCTTATGCTGTCATTTATGATATTTTACAGGTGATGATACAGTTAAATTATGGGACCTTAGGAATTTCAAGAACCCGGTTAATGTCGCTACTGGATTACAAAATCACTACGCTCAGTACGTAAAACAGTCTTTTAAACGTTATTTCTAAAACTGGGATTCCTGTGTTATATTAAAAAAAAAAAAACATTTCTTGTTGCTTACTTCTGATTGGATAAGAAATTCATCATCTATTTTTTTCATTGTATATTTTCAGAACATCGTGTTATTTTAGCCCGGACAACAGGCTCATTGTTACCGGGACATCTGTAAGAAAAGGAGAGGTAAGTTTAACTGACTGACTTACGATGTCATGACCATGCCTGCCGTAACCATGTCGTTACCCGCGTGACTGTGTCATGACTGTCACAGTGCTGTGTCCCGGCATTTTCATTGGATGATCAGTTGTCGTGCACGGATATCTTGAATTTCGTACCGTAACCTTGCCGTGTGTGTTGTTTTTTTACAGTCATACTCTAGGTGGTTATTGTATGATGATACTAGATGATGATGTGTTAGTCATAGTGCTAACTAGTTTATCTGTTTTCTTCTGCGTTCGTGTTTAATCAGGGAGATGGCAAGCTTGTGTTTTTAAATAAAGACACTTTACAGCCAGAATACCAGTTCAAAGTAGGAGATTCGGTAAGTAATATTAGCCCTTGCACGCTTATTGTGTATAGCAGGGGAATCGATCACTGACCCTCACATTCAATAGACCTCGAAGTAGGATCATTATTGAGTTCCAGCACAGCCAATCATATTTGAATGCCCATTCTCTGTGCTGATTGGTAGTTATAGAGAAACGGTTCCAGTTCCCTAACCTGGCTCGCGCAGGCTCGCGCACAACATTCTTCACGATGTTAGCTCAGCTCACTCTGTTTTAGCTCTCCTCTCTTCGATTCACTAAAAGGTTCCCTTTCCAGTAACGTCATTTCTTATGTCGATGGCCACTGACCAGATACTACAGGCGCGTTCTTGATTTTTTTTTTGCATTTTTGTTTTCTGTAGAGTGTAGTGAGCTTGTTATGGCATTCTCGTTTGAACCAAATCGTCGTAGGCACCAGTACAGGAACGGTCAAAGTCTATTTCGATCCAGAAAAGAGCAACAAGTAAGTTGAAGTCTAACATTGGGCTTACTGTGGCAAGATAAACAAAGCTAAGACTGGGACGAACTGAGAAAGACACAGGAAGCCCACTTACAGTTAGGTAAATGGCTAATGAAGAAAATCCTTTATGATGATGTTTTTCTTTTTTTAGGGGAGCCAAGTTGTGTGTTGGTAAAGTAAGACGTCATAAAGTACAGCGAGACATGCCACTGCCTGAACATATCATCACTCGTGAGTATTACCGTACATTATTATTACATGGAGGAGCCTGGCCACCAAACATCATGTGATCAGTGTCCGTCATCTTGGATGACACCTGTGACACTTACAAGACTTACATTTAAGATCAATAGAGTGGTCTAACACGCCGTAAGCAATATGTTCGGGTCTGTATATTCCTGCATGACATTCAGTATGGTGAAAAACTGGTTGTCTGCTAAAAAAAAAAAAGATAGCTTTCACCTGCAGTTGGTGGAATTTAATCAACTGATAAAAGGCTTTGAATCTCATTATCTGCTGTAAATGGCGGTCAAACACGGACCATCATTCCGCCTGAGACCGCAGGAAATGGCGTCAAGTATAGAACCAAGCAATTCCTAGAAGTCTTTTTGTTCACGTTATATATTTTTGACTTGCAGCTCATGCGCTTCCCATTTATCGCCAATCACAACCAAGAAACATGAAGAAAGTAAAAGAAAAACTAAGAAAAGATCCTTTGAAGTCGAACAGACCAGAACTACCCGTTACTGGGCCAGGTAAGGAGATTTATACAAACCATTGTTCTTTTTTAATGCATGCGATACGACAAGAGATTGATCTTGAATGGTGTTTTTTTTTTCTTTCAGGGAAAGGTGGTCGGATCACATCTGGTATGTCTCTATCTGCTTTTGTCGTAAAAAACATCGCTTTGCAGAAGGCAGATGACTCACATCCCCGTGAAGCGATTCTCAAGCACGCCGAGGTATGTTATTTCGTTATATATTGATTGTTTAAAAATGTACATGGATATTGGCGTGTTTACTACCGCAGTCAAATGTTACAAGAGATTCATGCTTGTATTTTATAGGCAGCAAAATCAGACCCTTACTGGGTGTCACCGGCTTATGACAAGTAAGTGTATGTAGTCTAGTAATAACTTGTATCGGAGAATACTCTTGTTACCTCTGCAGCAAATTCACGGCCGTCACTGACGGATGGGGAGAAAGCGCTTTGTGACAGTGACACGACCCTAAAAGCGTCACGCTTACGGTAACCAGGACTAAGGGAAGTCGAGAGTATTCGAGAATATTCAGAACAATTTTTATGATTTCAGAACACAACCACAACCTATTTTCCAAGAACCGGAAGAAGACGACGACGAAGACGATGAAGAGAGTAGCAGCAAGAAGATAAGATTAATATAAACAGTCATCATTGATTTGGAATCCTCATACCCTTATGAATGCAGCCTCTGTAAAAGCTGTAACTTGATTGGCCGATGGAAACTTACCAATCTAGACTTACCTGTTGTTCAGAACGCTTACTACCGGGAGCACCAAAAGTTAAAAGTTTTCTATTGCAATGCAAATCCGTGGTAACTTTATTTCAAGAGGTAAACCGTATGCAACGACCACTTCCTACAAGAAATTTTGGTAATCTCGGGCAAGTTCCCAAAATATGTATTTCATGATTTGACCTTCATCAGGATCATAACACAAAACATTTTAATACATTGATATTTTAACTTAAATTGTATTAAAACTGATATGAGCTTCGCAGTGCAAAAGCTATGTAAAGCCTACCTTAACATTAATATACTCATTCATCCACCCATTTATGATCCATTAACACCCATATAACCATTCGACATACACCCATCCACCCTTTGTAACATGTGTACATCTACCCATTTATCCATCCACCCATATGCCTATTCGACATAAACTCATCCACCCTTGTAACATGTGTACTTCTACCCATTCATCCATCCACCCATATGCCCATTCGACATACACCCATCCATCCTTGTAACATGTGTAGATCTACCCATTTATCCATCCACCCATTTGCCCATTCAACATACACCTATCCGACCACCTATCACCCTTCTAACACTTCCATCTACCCAATTAATCCATCCATCACCCAATCCACCCTTTCCTATCCTTAAATCCTTCCACCGTAATACTGCCGGAATTTAACTCGAATACCAATCCTCACATTCATTCATTTGGCCATCGTCGTATGCATAAACAATATCACTATTTCCTAAATCTTGCTTCTCTAAATGACAAATCGATATTTACATATATGGGTTTTCTGTATGATCATGTAGCGGAGTGGGGCCTAGGATTGAAAAGGGATAATACGCTGACCAACATGACAGTGGGCGTAATCCACGTGAAAAGATGGTTTTTGTCAGAAAAAACGACTGAAAAAAATGAACGGAAAACGGCATAAAGAAGCCATGAATGACGTTAAAAATGATAAAGTTATCAAGAAACACTCTCGATTTGGTTCGTATTTACTGGCTTTACGTCCTTGGTCGTTTTCTGCTTCATTAATTCCCGTTGTTCTTGGCGCGTTGCTTGGGTGGAAGACAAACGGCGAACTGAACATCCCTCTGACTTTAGTCACTACTATTGCAGTACTCTGTGTTCATGCCTCGGGCAATCTCGTCAATACATACTATGATTATCTACGAGGTGTAGATAGTAAAGTTTCAGATGACAGGACGCTTGTAGATCACATCCTGACTCCAGATGAAGTAGTTCGTGTTGGCGCTTTGACTTACGTTGTAGCAATGTTTTGTTTCCTGGTCGTTGTGACTTTGTCACCTGCCAAGATGGAACATTTGGCTCTGTTGTTCTTTGGTGGCCTTTCAGGATCTTTTCTTTACACTGGTGGGATTGGTTTTAAGTACTATGCCCTTGGGGATATCGTTATTCTAATTACATTTGGACCTCTAGCTGTGCTGTTCTCCTACATGATCCAGTGTGGCCAGTTTGCTTGCTTCCCTCTATACTATGCCATACCACTAGCACTAAACACTGAAGCTATACTACACAGTAACAACACCAGAGACATGGAAAATGACAAGAAGGCTGGAGCAGTGACTCTTACAATACTAGTTGGTAAACATGCATCCTATGCTGTTTACTGTTTGTTGTTGTTTACACCTTATGTCATCTGTGTTGTTTGGGGTGTCAACATCTCAGTTCGTTACTACCTGCCATTACTCACCATAGGTTTTGCTTTCAAACTAGAGAAAGAGTTTCGGGATAATAAACTTTCTTCTTTACCAAAGAGAACGGCAAAACTGAATTTTTTGTTTGGGCTTCTGTATCTCCTTAGCTTTCTCATAGCTCCAAGATTACCCCACATAAGAAAAGTATAACTATGAACTATGACCTCTGGGACCACAGAGAAAAAGAAACTAAACTGTAAATAGTTGAATCTTGGATATTCCTATCACCCTTATGTTTCTTTTGTCAATCCTCCTTTTTGTTACAGTCACCAAAATTTTTGGGCACGTTTGAATTGCCATACAATTATACTAATTTTTGTACAATTTATTGACTTGATTTGCTTATTCTGTTCTCAAAATTTTAGAGAAACTATCTAAATACTTTATTTCTAAAGAAGTTTTGCTAAAATTTTGAGAACAGAATAAGTAAATCAAGTCAATAAATTGTACAAAAATTAGAATGATCGTATGGCAATTCAACAACATCCAAACCTTTTGGTTACCATGTGACAGCTTATCGCTGAAAAGGTGGATTACTCCGTATTCCCATTACGTAAAACAAATGGTGAATGAATTTTCTTTCCTTCATATAATACCATTTGAATTGGAACAAATTCTGCTACATGGAACAGCTAGGAGTTGAATATTTTATATGAGATTTTTCTTCAAAATAAATAGAGGAATTTTTCTTTCAATTGCAATTCATTACAGGCCATAAATTTATACATTTAAAGCATTCACAAATACTTCTTAGAAGCTAGAAATTATGTATTATCAATAGTGTGTTATGATGTTAAAAATCATTCCAATACTTTTCAATATATGCGCATTAAGAATCCTGCTGCAGATTGTGTACTAGATTGGGGGAGAGTTAATGTTGAAAATAAACCACCTTAAGTTAAGTGAATAAGAAAATATGCCTCTCCCAGCCTGCAGTTATATATCAAGATAATGTACAGTTTATTACAAATACATAATTTACATAACTGCATTCGTATCTCAAAAAATCTGTGCTATTTTAGCAGGGATATGCATGTATATACTGAATAGTAAATACAATATTTCATGTCAAGATTGCTTGCTATGAATATAAAATGCCATATTTGACCAATCGTAAGACCAGTATAATAATTTTACTTAATAAGTGAAACAGAAGAGTAATAATGGTTAGTAGATTGTCTTTTGTCTCCATTGACTAATACAGTCAACTCTCTTGCCTTGTGGACACCCCAATATAATATTTATGAACCCCTAACTATTGCAGCAAGCAGCAAAATCCCCAGCAAACAATACTGATGAAGAAAGAACAGAAATTAACTCTTGCAGATGTTCACTATTACAGACACCAAGTGACAGTCCTGAGGGTGTCCACTGTAAAGAAAGTAGACTGTACACATTAACAGACACCAAGTGACAGTCCTGAGGGTGTCCACTGTAAAGAGAGTTGACTGTACACATTAACAAACACCAAGTGACAGTCCTGAGGGTGTCCACTGTAAAGAGAGTTGACTGTACACATTAACAGACACCAAGTGACAGTCCTGAGGGTGTCCACTGTAAAGAGAGTTGACTGTATTAATAAAAAGATGTGTAAATAGGAGTCCATAATTTCAGACTGTGTCACAGCTAGATATAATTTTCCATATTATTCTACCATCCCATACTCCCAATTATAAAACCTGACCCTATATCAATCATACATAATAACAATAGGAAGTAAGAAAAAAGATCATAATTTTGAATATCAAACCCTATAGAATACAGAACCCAAATGTCAACACCCGATTGCAAGTAACCATGGGTGGGGTGGGTGGTGCTACAATACTACTGTATAATCCTCTTGTTATGGTAGACCATGGAGATCATAGGAAGTATAAAGTTCTTCTGTAGCATCATAGACAGGCTGAATAGCATCAACTGCATCTTTTAACAGCTTCTTTGCTTCTTCGTTGCTTACATCTGCTGGAGATGCCTTCTTAATCATGTCACCAACACTAGCTAACGTGTACATGGCAATAGAAGCAGCTTTTCTGATCAGCCATGGATGATACTTAGCCAGTGTTTCGTTATACGATTCGGACGCTAATGTAGATGAGCTGTCGTTCTCACAAGATTCACTGAGTCGCTTCATGAAGAGTATGGTAAAAGCAAGAGCTCGATGTAGCCTGAGTAATGTTCGTGAACCAGAAAGAGGTTTAGTTTGGGCATCAGTTAATTCATTTTCCACTTCATAATCAAACATATACTTCACACGTTCGTATTTATCGCCATTTTCATTTGCTCTGTGATGCTGAAGAATTCCTATTTTATCCTTCACATCTGAGGTTATAAATCCAAACACGGATCCAAGTGAGTCAAAGAAGATACACAGCTCATCGTATCCTCGGACGTACTCATCCAGACAAATGCTTTCATCTTGTTTGGCCTTTCCAAAAGCATCAACCACTACATCTAGACGAAAACTGCGATCAGACATGACTTGAACCAATCAAGAACAAAAATACTTTTCGTGATAGGACAGGGATATTTGATTTAAAATTTAAATAAACAATTTAGTAAAGTGCTACGGTTCCACGGAAGTGATTTTAATAGAACGAATGGTCCACATTAAATATTGATTTATTCATGGCCTGCAATACCACAACAAAGATATGCGCCAACTTCTTTTACGCACGTATTATAAGGGATATCCGCTGGTCGTCTGTCAGAAATCTTTCCAAAAATAGAAACTAAAAATGCTTTAAAATATTATCCATTAATACTGTATTATTATCAAAATAATTGATCAACACAATGCCTAATATCAGTGTAGTGCCATTAGGTAAGTGGTTAAGAGATATATTGAGTTTTCTATGCTCGTACGCGGGTATTTCATGTGCGCTTTTGATCTTGTAAAACTGTTTTCATTCGGGTTTCATTCATGTATTCCAAAGTATCATTTAGATTTTTAGCTTTAACTGAACAGTTCATTGCGCAAATATCCTTTGTCTGATATGTATAATAATCCTGTTATATATCGATGTTTATATATACCATGGCTGGCCCTATCAGTATATTATTATTTTTCATTGTTTTTTTTCTTGTATCTTTCCATGCCTCTCTCTGGTCACTGCAGGCGCAGGTCAGGGTAAGTAGCTCACACACATTTTACTACATTTAAATGCAGATAGACACTTATTTTTTCAAGATAAAGAAAGCAAGTAGAATAGAGTGGTAGATCTGTGAGCAGCCTGTCTGCTATCTTGCACACATACATGGACAGACAGACACTTAGTTATACCTAGCTTAGACAAGCAGTCAGTTAGTTTGCAAATACCAAGTTGATAGACAGACAGGAAGATGTATAGAGAAGAGTGCTACATATACCTACAGAATACCCAGCAAATCATATGCACATATTAATAACTATGATTTCTATTGTTGGCGGGTATTCTGTAGTTGCTCCGAGTGACGTCGCTCCGAGTGCTATATCAGTAGAGTTTAAACCATCTGTTGGGTTTTTTTCTTCGCATTCAGATGTTGGAAGAAGTTGTATCTTGGTCAGTATTGGAGGCAAGAATATCATGATGGACTGTGGTATGCACATGGGGTATAATGACGAGGTGAGCAACATTACCTTTCAGATCATGTCATTCCCTTGAGGATTATTTCTTCCTTTATCTGTAATATTTTCCCATCTCAGACCACCTGTCATTCCCTTGAGTATTAATTCTTTATCTAATATGATGTATTTTCAGAGGCGATTCCCAGATTTTTCATATATCACAAGATCAGGTCAACTAACCCAACATCTTGACTGCGTCTTAATAAGGTTAGAAAATGCTCAACTTTGTCATTCTTGCAACTAGATAACGCACACAGAATTACAAAGAGCATTAGTTATTCTCTTCCAGAAAATATAGTTACAATTTGAATACCAGTTGTTTCGATACGTGTCAGTTTCGATACACGGTATTTAGCCAGTTTCGATACACATTAGTAGTGGTTTCGATACACATGGTATAGCTGATTCGGGACATATATTTTTTCAAGTCATATCATACTATATATATACTATATAAGTTATAAAGGTGTTTTGTGATAGTTTAAGGAAAAATTCCGCGATGTATGAAGATAATCATCAAGTAAAACACTACTCTATTATTATCGTATCGAAACAACTCACGATCAACCCGCCCGAGATCCGTTACGTTTTCAATGCATTTATTAACGAAAAATCTCTTAAATAAAACCTTGGAATTATATCAAAAACATTATATGGATGCATTTGAAGTTCTACAATGATGCTAAGAGAGTTTTGGTCAATCAAAATCTTTCACCGCTATGAGCTACCAACTTTCAACTTATCGCGTCACTCGAAAGATGCTAAGGAAACTCGTATCGAAACAACTCAAGCTAAAGATTTCTTTTTCAAGTGCTTAAGGGGTTGGCAAAAATGTCTTTGTTCCCCTTCAAATAAAGACTCCTTTACATGTAATACTTGTATTTACGAATGATGTTTTGATTTTACGAACGGCAAGTTTTGAAATGAGCATGAAACTGGTTCGGATGCTAGGCAGTCAGTCAAGTAAAGTGACACTTCGCTTGGTGACGCCAAACACAAACCGCGTCTCGAAAACTCTTTTTTTACCATCATTCTACGACTTCAAATGCATCCAAATCATGTTCTTTGAAGTCAAAGGTTTTATTTACGAGGTTTTTTAATGAAAATAAATGCATTCAAAACGTAAATCGCGGGATTGAGTAGTTTCGATACGAATAGGGCGTAACTAAAAGGTGGACATTTTGACTGATCGAAACTCGTTTTAGAGTCATTCTACAACTTCAAATATATCCTAATAATGTTCTTTGAAGTCAAAAGTATGGTTTACGAGGTTTTTGTGTGACAATAAATGCATTCAAAATGTAGATCTCGGGGTAGAGTTATTTCGATACAACTCCGGCGATACAAGACTCTGATCAATTTTGGTGTTCGCTTTCTTCAGTTTCTTCAGTTAATAAACATCTCGGATACATAATCAAAAGATCATATAAGCTCTCATATGATGGAAGTTTCTTTTTATTCTGCGATTTGCCTCTCAAATAAATCGTGAACTGAGTCCGTAAACTTGAAATACGAGCGTGATGTGTTGACGCGACGTTACAACGAGGTGTCACTTTACTTGACTGACTGCCTAGCATCCGAACCAGTTTCATGCTCATTTCAAAACTTGCCGTTCGTAAAATCAAAACATCATTCGTAAATACAAGTATTACATGTAAAGGAGTCTTTATTTGAAGGGGAAAAAAGACATTTTTGCCAACCCCTTAAGCACTTGAAAAAGAAATCTTTAGCTTGAGTTGTTTCGATACGAGTTTCCTTAGCATCTTTCGAGTGACGCGATAAGTTGAAAGTTGGTAGCTCATAGCGGTGAAAGATTTTGATTGACCAAAACTCTCTTAGCATCATTGTAGAACTTCAAATGCATCCATATAATGTTTTTGATATAATTCCAAGGTTTTATTTAAGAGATTTTTCGTTAATAAATGCATTGAAAACGGTAACGGATCTCGGGCGGGTTGATCGTGAGTTGTTTCGATACGATAATAATAGAGTGGTGTTTTACTTGATGATTATCTTCATACATCGCGGAATTTTTCCTTAAATTATCACAAAACACCTTTATAACTTATATAGTATATATATAGTATGATATGACTTGAAAAAATATATGTCCCGAATCAGCTATACCATGTGTATCGAAACCACTACTAATGTGTATCGAAACTGGTTGTATCGAAACTGACACGTATCGAAACAACTGGCTACCTTACAATTTACTTATTTTTTTGCAGCCATTTTCATCTTGATCACTGTGGAGCTCTGCCATACTTTTCTGAGATGGTTGGTTATGATGGTCCAATCTACATGTCACATCCAACCAAAGCTATATGTCCTATCTTATTGGTATGCAAAACAATATGCTGCAAAATATGTGGTATTTATTATATAAGCTGTTGGTGTTATTACTTACATTATTATTTTTAAAACAGGAAGATTACAGGAAAATTACTGTTGAAAGAAAAGGGGAAACAAACTTCTTTACATCACAGGTGCTTAACTAGATTTATTTTGTAAGAGATCAAAGTAAAAATGAAGCTGGAAAATAAAATTATTTAATGGAATTAATATTTATGATACTTGTAGATGATCAAGGACTGCATGAAGAAGGTGATACCAATAAACCTACACCAGTCTATCAAGGTATGTACATTATGTACAGCATATGTCACTGGTGCATACACTCATATACTGTACCTCCTATCCTTTGTTCAACCTTTACCTCCTGTCCCCATCCCTCCCCTCTCCTCTCCTCTCATCATGCCAAGGAGGAAGGGATATGTTACAAGTTAAAGTACCTTGGAGGCTGCCTCCTCTACCTTGATTTATATCTTTATTCAAACTATTTAAAGGTTGATGATGAGTTAGAAATCAAGGCATATTATGCCGGCCATGTTCTTGGTGCTGTGATGTTCCATATGAAAGTTGGCACAGAATCAGTGGTTTACACAGTAAGTTTGTATTTAATCAGTCAGCAATGTTGTTATATTATTAAAGCTATGTTTCTCTTCTAGCAAGTTAATGAAATCCCTAAACTTTTGATGAAGATTTGATGAAGATTATATAAATTTCTAAAAATATTTTTTTTCTTAAAGGGTGACTACAACATGACTCCAGACAGACATCTTGGGTAAATACACAACTACCACTAACTGTACCCAATATTGATTGTCTAGAAATTTTCATGAATGTAGAATTTGAAATATGATGGATATGGCTTTCTTTATCTTGCAGGTCAGCATGGATTGATAAATGCAGACCAGATATCTTGATCACTGAGTCAACTTATGCTACAACTATTAGAGACTCTAAAAGGTAAAAAAATATCTCAATTTTATTTTTATCATTACTTGAAAATTAGATAAGCGCCTATGACCCCATGGTTTTTTATCTTTTAACAGGTGTCGAGAACGTGACTTCTTAAAAAAGGTTCATGAATGTATTGACAAAGGCGGCAAAGTAAGAATCATGTTCTAACATCTGCTTTACAAAGGAACCTTGGCAAGGGAAAGCTACTGCTGGGAATTTAGTCCACCCACTCAACCAACTCACCAAAAATATTAGTCCTGTCACCCAACCTACCACTCAACAATTTTAAAACACCAAGAATAGAGTTAGCCTTCCACTATCCCCTCCCCCAATGTTCTCTTTGTGGGTCATGTCGCATTGTCCAATGATTCTGATATTTTGGTTGTGAATTCTAGGTTCTTATACCAGTGTTTGCATTGGGAAGAGCACAGGAACTGTGTATTTTACTGGAGACATACTGGTAAAGACTGACTTCTTGCCGTAGACATGTGCCTTGTTTTTATCATGTTATTATGGAGCAACCATGTTTTAAAATCCATTAGAGAATGATACTTGTCAGTGTAGCATACAAGGAGTTGATGTTTTTTTCCTACACAGGGAACGAATGAATCTAAAGGCTCCAATTTATTTCTCAACTGGGCTTACTGAAAAGGTAATGACTTAACTCTTCTTCATATGCATATTTTGAATGCTGTTCAATTTGAAGGTTGACCAAATGTTATTTTACATGATTCCAGGCCAATCACTACTACAAGATGTTTATCACCTGGACAAACCAAAAAATCAAAAACACTTTTATCAAGAGAAACATGTTTGAGTTTGAACACATTAAGGTAAGAAGGAAGATAGATTAATTTTTCATGCTTTAATAATGTGATATATTGTAAATTTATTTTGCTTCTGTTGATTTGTTTTAGCACAAGAACTGATCATTTTTGGTTTATTTATATATTTTACAGCCATTTGATCGTTCATATATTGATCAGCCTGGACCAATGGTATGATACTTGTTTCAAGATTTTCCACATTCTTCTCCTTCTGCAAAACCCTACTAGCGGCATTCTCTTTTGTACATAGACATAGACATATACTTATTTAGTACCTCTTACTACATATTATACATTACAGTGATTATTTTTACCAGGACATTAGGTAACTAATAACTAAAAGTTTAACCGAGATAGACAGCTGCATGTATTAGATTTGCTAGAAAATTGTAGTCAGAGGACAGGGCAGACATTACTAAGCATTTCTTGTTTTTTCTTTTCTTTTTTAAGGTTGTTTTTGCGACACCTGGGATGTTACATGCAGGACTTTCTCTGCAGATTTTCAAAAAATGGGCTTCAAATGATAACAACATGGTATGTATTAGGAAAAGGAATCTCCAAGGGATGGGTATATTCCTGGAGGATGAGATGTAAGAGAAGGGAAGCAGCTGAAGTAATGTTTCATTTCAGGTCGTCATACCAGGATATTGTGTGGCTGGTACTGTTGGCCACAAAGTACTGGCTGGACAGAAAAAGATTGAGTTGGACAAAAAAACTGTGGTACGTATAGTCTGTGGTAAAAACCATATCAATATTTATTTCATTTATAATGTTCATTTTCTATGTATACCCCATAATACAGATTCTTTCTTTGTTGAATAGATTGATGTCAAGCTATCAGTACAGTACATGTCTTTTAGTGCTCATGCTGATGCTTCTGGAATAATGCAGTTGATTCGCCAGGTGAGGAATTACTTAGCTGTCATCTCACTTGAACCCTCTTCTCCCTCCCTCTCTTCTACCATATTTCCCTCCTTCCTTCCTTCCTTCCTTCCTTCCCTCCTTCCTTCCTTCCCTCTCTCGCTCCCTCCCCTTTCTCCTCTTCTCCCTCCCCTTTCTCCTTCTCTCCCTTCCCTTTCCTGTTGGAGTAGTTTGCTGTAGGTTTGTTATTTCTTTTAGAATGAGTTGGGAAGATCAAGATGGCCAGGAATAAATTTTCATGTCATTTTTCTTCTTAATCTTGAAAGGCTGAGCCAAAGAATGTCATTTTAGTTCATGGAGAAGCAGGAAAAATGGATTTCTTAAGACAGAAAATAATGCAAGAATTTAGTAAGTGAATATTATCATAACTTTATAGGGCATTGTGGCGCATTTTGCGGGCTAAAATACGAAAATCAGCGGGCTAAAATAGATTTTAGCCCGCTGCCATCAGCCAATAAGACGTGATGTCGTATTTTTCAAAATATGTAGTCGTTTATTCCTTTTGTAAATGCCCTAAAAAGTTATAATAATAGTAATAGAGGCGATGTTCTCTGGCATAAATATGTTTTTGGCCCTTCTCAGTGCTCATTTTAACCCTTGCTTCGCTCGGGCTAAAATGAGCCTGAGTCGGGCCAAAAACACATTTATGCCCTCGAACATCGCCTCTATTGTTATAATAGTAATAACTTTATTTAAAGAGAATAAATAACCTATATAACCATATATTAATCATGGCGGCCCTCCAAATAATCTTATCATCACCATCATCATCAACATCACCATCATCAACATCACCATCATCATCATCACCATCATCATCATCATCATCATCATCATCATCATCACCATCATCACCATCACCATCATCATCAACATCATCACCATCATCATCATCATCATCATCATCAACATCACCATCATCAACATCACCATCATCATCATCATCATCATCATCATCATCATCATCAACATCATCACCATCATCATAATCAACATCACCATCATCATCATCACCATCATCAACATCACCATCATCATCATCATCACCATCACCATCATCATCAACATCACCATCATCATCACCATCATCATCAACATCACCATCACTGTATTATATGCAAGAATTTAGTCAATGATTAATCTTGATCATCAACGATATCATTCTCATCATCATCACAAAACTTGCCAAAAGCTCACCCTCTTCTATCCCACAATGCATCGCTTCATATTTAGTTATGGTATTTTTGCACATTAGACATACAGTGTTACAAACCAGCCAATGGAGAAACAGTGTACGTCACGACTGAACCCTGTATAACAGTTGATATGTCACTCAGTTTGCTGAAGAGAAAAATAGAAGCCATCTCTGCCTCAGGTAGGTGACAAGTTTAGATGATTGTAACTGATGCCGCCAAATAATGCCATATGTGACTTATTATGGCACTATGAGAAATGATGATGATTATCCCCCATGAGGTCTTACTAAAACCTTGAAGGCACAGATGCAACCAGTTAGATTACCTAGGATGGGTTGATTGTAATCATAGTTTAATTACTCCAGTTTCGAGTTCTCTCTTGCTCAGTGTTAGCCTTAATCTTGTGTACAATATTCATGTGCTCGAGTGAAGGTTCTTGGAATTTCAAAGTGTTTGTATTGTTGAAGTTGTGCATTCTTTACTTTACTGTTGGTATTTGTGAATATCTTAATGGCTTGCTGAAATGATGATAACCCTGAGTACATGAGCCGTCTATAATCAGGGAACACAGCGGTACGAATAAAGATGTGTTAATTCTTTTTATTTGTGTATTTGTGTTTGTATAGATATCAAAAGAGCCAAATTAACACCCAATAACAACCATCTACCACTGCAAGGTGTTCTAGTCATGAAGGACACGGTAAGACACCCAACACACTGTCACCATTCTTAGTCAGTATTTGACTTTCTCTCTTTAACACCCAATAACAACCATCTACCACTGCAAGGTGTTCTAGTCATGAAGGACACGGTAAGACACCCAACACTGTTACCATTCTTAGTCAGTGTTTGACTTTCTCTCTTTAACACCCAATAACAACCATCTACCACTGCAAGGTGTTCTAGTCATGAAGGACACGGTAAGACACCCAACACTGTTACCATTCTTAGTCAGTGTTTGACTTTCTCTCTTTAACACCCATCTTCCAATGCAAGGTGTTCTAGTCATGAAAGACACGGTAAGACACCCAACACACTGTCACCATTCTTAGTCAGTATTTGACTTTCTCTCTCTTTACGCCAGTCATTTCGTTTGCTGGAATCAGAAGAAGCCATGAAAGAACTTGGCCTCACCCAACACCAACTACGATTCACATCAACTGTTACCATGGAGATATCTGAATCTAGTCACGTGATATTGGATAGGCTACATACTCATCTTGAAAGGTAATAGTTCACCTGGGTGTCATGGTTTAATGTGATTGGTCGGTTATGGGTTAACGTTAACAATGACAGACTCGTACCCAGACTTTCTCCCTAGCCTGGGATCGAGGTTAATGATTACAATGACTAACCTTACAGTATATGTTATTTGCGTAGGTTACTACCTAACTATACTATACAAAGAATCACTGGTGGATGTCTGTCAATTGACTCTGTACTATTAAAGGTAAAAAAATCACTTTTTATAGTGGGATACAAATTCAGTAACTTATTACTGGTTCCCAGTTTGGCCAACTGTCTCTCACACACACTACCACTACATTATATATTCTATGCATTCAACTCAACCCACATGTTGATTTAAAAAAAAAAAACATTGTGGCACAGGAGAGAACAACACATCAAACAAATTCAACTCACATGTGATCCAACCCGAGCCGGGTCTCGAACCCAGACCATAGCGTTGAGAGGCGAGTGGTAAACCACTACGCCACCCATAACAGTGGAAACCGTGACAGTCCCCACCCCTCCCCCAACGATTTATATTGGTAATAGATATTGTTTGAGAGAGGTTTTCCTTATACATTAAATAGCTTTTGTCGAGGAGAGATATATTCCTACTATTATTTTTCATTCTTAGTTAAGCGGCAGTGGATCAGATGATCGTGGATCATCTCAGCCAAGTTCCTGTAGTTTACTTGTCTCCTGGACATTCCAGGTTGGTCTTGTTTGAAGACTGTTGAGTAGCAACGCTGCGGTATATCGCACGTAGCAACGGTGAATTAAGGGAAACAACCCGCATAGCGCAGAATTCTTACCAGCAACACACGAAAAATATCAGAGCATTACCAGCATCATTGCAGAGCATGTTCCATCACCACGGAACTTGTTGCACGCTTCGTTGTCAGTCGATTTACAATGTTGCCGAGCGCAACAATTGGAGACACAATGTAATTTCATGGTTCCGCGCCACATTGCGATCACTAGTTACACCGTGTATCATGGCTTTTATGTGATTACTTCGCAGCTCATGATGGACAGACTATTGTGATCACTAGTTACACCGTGTATCATGGCTTTTATGTGATTACTTCGCAGCTCATGATGGACAGAATATTGTGATCTCTAGTTACACCGTGTATCATGGCTTTTATGTGATTACTTCGCAGCTCATGATGGACAGACTATTGTGATCACTAGTTACACCGTGTATCATGGCTTTTATGTGATTACTTCGCAGCTCATGATGGACAGACTATTGTGATCACTAGTTACACCGTGTATCAGGGCTTTTATGTGATTACTTCGCAGCTCATGATGGACAGACTATTGTGATCACTAGTTACACCGTGTATCAGGGCTTTTATGTGATTACTTCGC
Organism: Anthopleura sola; assembly: GCA_023349425.1. Taxonomy (NCBI): domain Eukaryota; kingdom Metazoa; phylum Cnidaria; class Anthozoa; order Actiniaria; family Actiniidae; genus Anthopleura; species Anthopleura sola. Next base: position 208,342 of record JALHLI010000049.1, read on the forward strand.
AGCTCATGATGGACAGAATATTGTTTGACTTTAATTTGCTGTTCAACAGGACGAAGAGCTTGGGAGTCACGTGCTATCATTGCTGAGAAATCGCAAAGACATCTTAACTTCACAGACTCCAATGGAAGTAACGCCTTCGTCGAACAGATATTGATGTTGTACAGGTCCCATTTCCGAGGTACGATAGAGGCCAACTGGTAAAAGGGTTAGGAGGGTATCGCTATCTTCTATACAACACCACAGGAAGCCCAACCCCAATAATTCTTACAGTCATCAGTTATTTCTTTCCCATGTAAGCCCCCCCCCCCTTGCTCTCTATTAATAATTGCACACAAATTAAACAGTAGGGGACCAAAAATGGATCCTTGCGCTACTCCTACTGTCACGGCTCGATATACGAGTTTTGATCCATCTAGTAGGGGTTTTCAATCCATCTCAGAGAGAGATCAAACAAAACCTCTACTGTTGAGTGAGTAACGTGATCATCAGGGACAATCACATTACTCACTCAACTACTACACCTGGGTTCAAACCATTTACTCTCAAAACCCCTACTATTTGAATAAGATTACACACTGTTGGTCACAACTTTAGGTTTATTGTTTAGCAATAATAATGATAAATGCATGTTATTAATAGTATTTTAAAAACTAAAGAATTATAAATGGGATATTTTTAGCCTTATTTCCGTTCCCAGAACTCACGTTCCTTTTGGTCTCCGCCAGGAAAGATTGTGGGCGGCGAAACTATTTATGTTAAATTGTAAAATATTTTCCATTTGTCACTGTTTAATGGTAGTTATTTTAACCAACACACTTCACGCATGCGCTGACATATACCATGAGTTCTTTCTGGTCAGCGCTTGTATCCGAAGGAATGACGCATGCTCTGTGAGCCAGGTTTATTTATATGCGAATATAACCTAGATTATTACCGTTATATAAGAAGCTCAATAAATACAGCACACCAAACACTATGCCTACAATAGACGTCTTTTGCGGTAAAACCAACATTTCTTGCTCGTAGGACGGAATGGCCAACATCGCGAGTGGCAGACATATTAGTGGGAAGAAGAAGTACTGGGATACGTAAATACCAAGGATTGACGTCACTATATGAGGACTGAGAAGAAGAAGAGGAAAGACCGCCATTGCAGCGCGGTTGCCTAGAAACACGGCTAGTGTACCAGCTCCTCGTTCTTTGTCGGACTTCATTGAGCGGATGTTCTGGCTGGAAAATACAACGACAATAACAATACTCAAGTTGTTTTTTCTTAATTCAGTACAACTTAGCTCTTTTGTTCTAAGTTTGGTCCCCTGATTCAATATCATGTGAACAGATATCGTTGTTTGTTGAGTGACACATGAAGCTTTTCCTTTCCATGGACTCGTAGAGCGACCTCTAGACTCTAGATGGTCATTACAACAGGTGGCATGTTTTGACTCTTCTTGTATTACACAGTGTGTGTATATTCATTCGACAAGAAACAGGCCCCTTTATCACCCCCCCCCTCCCCCCTCCTCTTAAAAATGGCACTATAATAACCAAGTGTGCATAGCCTTTAGTGATGTAAATATTTTCATGGCGGCGTAAATAACTTGAACAAACTTTCCATTAAAAGGTTAACGGATGAGTGACCTTGATTTTAATAACAAACGCTAAAGGATTGACTAGAGCCAATTCTCTTTCATAGCCGTGCTACACAAAGTAACAAAACAATCACTAGTGAAAATAACAAGTTTAAATAAATGGTCAGAATGCCTTCTTTATGTAACAGACGCAAGGCCTTCATCAAGCCACGAGTTCTTTTTTGAATTCCTTCTTCGCACGCCTTGCTCTTCATTGATATTGTAATCGATATTCAAGTACTATCACGCTACATAATATGCATACCTGATACTCCTAGATTTCTACCACAATATTACCAACATCTACTAACATCATGAATAACTATTGTGTGTGTTTTCTTACCTGTGGAGCAGGCATTCAGTATTCAGTGCTAATGGAAGAGAATACAGGGCTAATAGTTGTGTAGAAAGTTGTCTGGCTGGTCCAACCTGAACAGCATAAGCAAACATCACACACAAAGGACCATAGATGGCGCTTACTGCTAACTCCCCTAAAGCCAGATTCTTCAAGTAGTTGCCAAACAGCACGGAACTCGAAAAACCCACTAAAAAGATAACCAACTCCTGCCAGAGATTTGCTCCAGAGAACACGAGAAGAAAGGCAAATGTCGGGATGACGATACAATATGAAACCACGGCACAACGGGCTGATTCTTGTATCGTTAAATAACGCTCGATGGCAGATGAATAGAAACGCCGGGTTCTTGCTTCGTAGTAAGAATTAACAAAGTTCCCCGCTGCGTGTGTACCGATAATGACTAAACTACACAGCACCAAGTAGAAAGGATCAAACTTGTTGCTCGACTTCCAAGCAAGGAGTGTGCCGAGCATCACAGGTAGAACACATGATGGTAAAGTCCATGGATTCAATGATCTGACACGAACTTCAAACACCGATACATATCTCTTACTCTCTGTCATATTGTTTGGTATAAGAGGACTGTTGATGTTGATTAAATCGATCAGAATGACAAGAAAAACATGTGGCTCTCTTGGACTGACGAGGATGGGAAACTAGTTGCCGGTTGAGTGACCAGCAACATGCAGTATTTAGCATATGTGACCTGTCTGTCTGCTGATTGCTGTTCCATTATAATAGATTCATCTTTCTGTTGCATTATTTACTGTATGTCACTATACAGCTCACGCTAAACTGGTTTTATATCACCATTATAAGAATATTTTTATAGTAAATCTTCCTGATGGAAAATGTTGTCACTTTCATCTCGTGACCAGAGTTGTGACTGAAATGATCCCCATCTTGTGACGAGTTCTGTGACTTTTGTTTCTTCATTGCATGAGATCATAGTCCCCTCATTAACTATGATGAGATGGAGTCACGCAACTGAAATAACTTGTCTAAAAAAGAAACCCTTTTAGTCTGTTAACTAAGTCAAAACAACAACAAAAATGTAGGAAACGTTTTGCCTTTCTAGAAGTTCTTCAGTATTTATTTTTCAGTTCACCACTAACAATTTTTGTTTTTGTTCTCACTACTATGAAATTTAAAATGAAATAGCTGAATATCCATAGACTTATATAGTCTAGAAAGGTCAGTTTTAAAAATGAAATCAAGTCTACACTAAAAACACCACTGACTTATCTGTGGCGATGTTAAACAAATTCTATACTTTTGCCTTGCAAAACTTATAATTTTTCAATGATATCAGATTCTAGTATCTGAACATCTCGGCGAGGCATGGAGCCATTTCTACTACCTTCACTTAGTTCAGTTCCTCTTCTGAACTTGCAAAGTCTACTGATGGTTGCTGATTTTCTCTTAATACTGATTCAACATGTAGTATTGCATTTTTTATCCTTTCACAACCATCTTGTGTTGATAAAATGATGAGGTAACAGAAACATCGTGACACTGCAGTATATAAGAATTCTCGGGTTCTATCTGCGGGATCGTTGCTATTTATCGTAAACGTAGGGTCACATAAAACCACAACTTTTGATTCGAGCCCCTTAAACTCTTTTATAGTGTCGAGGGCTATCGCATTTTCTCTTTCCCTCAAGCGATTTTCAACTGTCACACAACTTATTTCGTACTCCTTTCTTAAAGCTGCGATTAAAATATCTCTTACCCTCTTGTTTCTAACTAAAACAACAATATCTTTGTCCTCAACTTTAGATTCTCTCAATTTCTTTACATGGTGAGCCACGAGCCCAGACACGTTTTTCTTCTTTAGCCCGCTGTCGTATTTCACTTCTAAACCAACTAACTCGTGTCCAAGGGTGATTTCTCCCTCGTAAATTCCTTTATAATACTTATATGACAAGGAAAATATGTTTTTTGTATTTCGCAACACTTCTGTTAGTTGAGATGTATTCCTAGTAATCTTATCTAAGAAAGAACGGTTTTCAGTCTCCGTTCGCTGCAAATGTTGGTTGCTATCATACATAATCCAAAAATGGTATCGGCGGGAATCGACTGGTCTGCGATGCAATTTCTTTAGAAAATCTGGCCACTGATCTCCGACCATATCTTGGCCTTCGTCGACGAATATATGTTCATACAAATGTTCTTCAGGCGGTGATCTTTCAATAAACTTCCTTTCTACAATCAATCTGCGTTTCACTTTATGTTTTTGACTGTGCCCTGGGACTGATTCTCTATCAAAAGCCTTATCGATAAAGCTGTCGTACGTTTTAACATGTACTGGACATGTTTCCGAGGGAAAATTACTGTTGAACCAATCACTGAGCTCATTGGTGAGGTGAACCGAGAGAGAAACGCTGCAACATAGAACCAGAATTCGTTCTTGTTTGTATTTACCCTTAATGATATCACTTGCGATCTGTTTCACTTTCTCAAACAGTAATACAGTCTTTCCGCTTCCAGCTGGACCAGAAATCCACTGTTCTGGACAAGATTTGTACCATGATTTTAACTGATTTGGAGTTAGTATAAGTATATTTTCGTGTGTCTTGTCAATTTGCATGGTTAAGGCTGGAGCTGAACAGGTAAAAAGGACAAACCTGGCGATAGAATTAGAACGCAAATCATCAGTATTTAGACATGAAATATAAACTAGAATAGGAAATCAATAAACTTTTGAAGCACCGTGTAATATTTGAGAGCTCGTATTCTAGTTTTAATCATATCCATTTTGAAATCATTAGCAAATCCTGCAATCTGATTGGCTACAAAGTGTGCGATTTAAGCATTAATTGCACTATTTTGAATCATTAATTGCATCATTTTGTCAAACAATCACTTTTGAAGCTACATATAACTGTTGAGTATCTTAATATATTAAGTTTCAAAATGGAAATGATTAATAGGTAATAGAACTGAGTGTCTTGCAATTTTGGGCATAAATCACACTCGTGATTAACAAATTGCACTCCCGCTGCGCGGTCGTGCAATTTTGTAATCACTCTTGTGATTTCAGCCCAAATTGCACTCAACTCAGTTCCGATTCGAAAGGGAGTCCAGTCGAAGCAAAGGGCCTTGACATCGAGTCGGAGATACTGAAAAACATTTGCCAACAGAAACTTAAAATTGAGTAACTAAGTACATCACCTTTAACCGACCTTATACAAAAAATGATCAATAAAATTATATATAAAGCTTTTTTTTATAATCCTTACTTGTTTACCAATTCCTCGTATAGTTTTGAGTCAAACTCTTGTTTTGTTGGTTCGGCAATTGCTTTGTTCCACCACTCCGTAAAGGAATTGACGTTTTCGCAGTCTTCTTTAAAGATCCCATTTTCGTGGGTCTGGTCTGGTCTTGGACAGTTAGGCATAACCACGAAGCCAGGAAATGTATAAAGAGCCTGATTTAATTCCCTTGACTTGCCAAACCGTTTTCTTAGAAAACTTTCAACTGATTTCTTGGCTTTTTGAATTTGTTCTTCACCCCTCTTAAACACCTCTTTCATCTTATCTCTCCCTTTAACTTCTAAAAAGATCAAACCATGTCGGCGATGAATGATTACAAAGTCGTGATCGCCCTGGATCCAATTCGTCTTCGCAATGCCGGATTCGAAGTATTTTACAAGCTCACAAAAGTTACGGGCATGAACGACAAACATTGGCTGTTGAGTTTCCTTTCCAAACTTTTTTAGCAAAGTAAATACTTTGCTTTCTGCGTTTTCATTACGTTTAGGATATGTTAAAGCATTGCCCCCTTGAACAATATCTGGCACCATAATAGTATTGTCTAACTGTTTCCAGTTTGGATAATGAAATGTCAAAAAACTTTCACTCTCTTCATCCCAATTTCTTGTACCATCGTCTTGGAGATTTTTTCTTCCCAAAGATTTTGTCGTTTCGCTAAATGGCAATGGATTTCCCATCTATAATTATATCATTAAGTACAGCATTAGAAGTTTTACATTGTTTTGATGGTATTTAAGTGAACAAACGCTTTGTCATAGTGAGTAATACTGAAGTATATTTTTTAACTTTTATTATTCACGAAGATAAAACATGTTTGAAAGCTGATAAAAATGATTTAAGTACAGTATATTTCCGTTCTTTCCTTTTCTTTCATTTCATTTCATTTCATTTCTAAGCTTCGCCAGATGGGCAGGAACCCCAAGATGTATTTTTATGCTTTGATACTTACCATTTTTTCACAACACCACTCTATAAGAAGAATTGAAAAGGTTTGATGTTACATATAGTGTTACATAAAGTTTGATACTAGTGGGGGAAGGGGGAATGGTATACACCACTTTCACATTCCCATAATACTTTGCGTTTTTGGGGGCAACAATAGCAAAAATTATTTGAAAATTCAAAACTTTTCTTGCAGATGCTGAGTATGTTTGCTAATTCAAACTCCCTTGCACAGAAAACTGTTGTTGCAGAAATAAGAAGGTAGTCCTGCCTTTTCTGGATTGTCGTTGCCTGACATAAACTTGGAAAATACAAGTTGTGCTTTCGTATGTATCAAGTAAAAAACCTGCAATATTTTAATTCTTTGCGTGTATAAACAAGCCCGAAGTTTAGTGTTTGCTTCATACACGATTGGTTATAAGAGAAAATGAAACTGTCGTCGAATACACATTGTGTGTAATTTTTATATAACGAGCTTGAGTGTTTTATCAGTGATATATACTCCTTCACGGTCCATAATTTCTATTGGCGGTTTACTATCCATATTATTAGCATATGTATAACTTACTAGCAAAATGGACGTATCCTAAACATTCTAGTAGAAGCATGAAGGCCACACCGAACTAAAAATAAAGCAGAACAAACAAAACTATTAAAGGTTCATGACTAAACTTTATTTTGAGAAAGAGCTCAAGATCCTGTAATCTGGATGCACGTCAGTAAAGTATCTTTTTCCTCTGCGGTGTTCAACATTTATCAATGTGTGTCATGCTTGTGCCACGTACTTACAATAACTAGGAACAATAGTGCCTTGAACATTTCGCAGACTTTGATTCAGAAGACTATCAGATCTGATGATAATAAACTTGTTTTCCTGATGACAATTGTATTTCTCTAAAAAAAAAAGAACACACTGAATATTTTTTGTCATAAAATGTGAGATCTGATAAACTGAATTAGTGATAGATATGGCTAAGTTAAAATCATTGTTCAAATCGTTGGATATCATTTCGCAGATAAAAACTGGCGCGGAATCAACTAATGTAATAACCCTCTTTCCTGGGTTACCTGTGGTGATACCTTGAACGAATGGGTATGAACTGAAAGCAAAGTGAAAGCCGTAACGAAGTTTTTGCACATGTTCTATTTGCAAAGAAGAACTTGTCAGTTTTTGCCTAGCATGTTTCTATTTTCTATTTTTGTATTCTGGTCGTCTAAATTTTTTTCGATTAGTTTTATCTTACTATATCTTTGTTTCAAAGTTGTTGTCGCGGCCGTATGTGACCTCGTATAAGCCTCCAGTTGTAAAAGAAAATCACTAAATGTAATCGCAACGTAGGCACATAATCCGTAAGTTATTTGTCATTTTTGTCTCATATTTAAAACCGATATGATCTCATATATAGAACCGTCTGACATTTTATAGTTCATAAACCGCTTTTGGAAACGCTTTTGGACCGTTAAACCGCCTTTGTACGCCTTTGGGATGTCTTTAAACGCTTTGATTGTGTTCGCTAGGAATATGGAACTTTAGTACCTATTTTCATCGTTTTTACAAGTTGTAAAAGAAAGGAACGTACCAATAAAGCACGTGTAAAAGAAGGGATTTATTGTTGCCATCACAGTTGTATAGTTAGGATTTCGTACTGATGAATAAACTTATGAAGTCCTCAGGAGTAGGCCCGGCATCATGATTTTGCCCTGGAGTTTTTTTGTAGCACTTGCGCTCGCATTTTGCTTCAGCCGAGTTTCACCTATAGAACAATGGTGTGTATACTTATTTTCCGACTGAAAAAAGTAGAAACAAATCATAGTAAGGTAGCGCCACTTAACTATTCTCTACCTAACCTGAGTATCAGGCTCTCCACCATGTGCCAATGATAACATTTAACACATCTATAGTGCTTATAAATAGCAAGATTGCCAAAATATGAGGAATCAAATACTTACCTAAGCCACCTCCAACATCCCCACAATCGACCGACTTGCCATGATAAATAGACGGTGTCTGAGAGACTTTTTAGAAAAGCTAAATTCCCGGAACTGTTTCAAACTGTGTCTTTTCGTTAATTATGCATTAGCGTCCCAACCGTACGCTTTGTCTACATACTGAATGGGACACGCCACCCCCAATGGATATAGAATCTTAGAACTGACTCGAACTTCAAATCCTAGTTGATGTTCCTTAATGGTCATGACAGGTTAGTTTTGGTTAATCAGCTAGGGATCAAATCGATCAGAATATCAAGTAAAACATGTGGCTCTCTTGGACTGACGAGGATGGGAAACTAGTTGCCGGTTGAGTGACCAGCAACATGCAGTATTTAGCATATGTGACCTGTCTGGTCTGTCTGCTGATTGCTGTTCCATTATAATAGATTCATCTTTCTGTTGCATTATTTACTGCATGTCACTATACAGCTCACGCTAAACTGGTTTTATATCACCAGTATGAGAATCTTTCTTATGGTAAAAAAAGACGAAAAGAAAATCCCGATGGTAAAATGTTGTCACATTTGATCTGTGATGTCCTTTTTTCATCGCATGAGATGGAGTCACGCAACCGACATGTGTGATGATTTCCTCCCGACCAGACATCGTCACACCTTGTTTATCTGTCTGTACTACTGCATCAACTGATTATACTGATTTTTACGTTGAATGCTAAATGTTACACTGACTGCAGATTTAGCTTTTCTTTGCCGCGCTGTTAAATGGTATATGCAGCTAATATTGATGATAAAATTGCAGCATTTTCAGTAATAACTTTTCCCGTCCTTTTGTAATGATTTGTTGTAGCGTTAGCTGACCCAGAAGAACTGTCCGGCGCGGAGACACAACTACAGTACAACATGAACAACCAGTTATGCTGCCAACAATGTAATCAGCACTTCAGTGCTTCCACGAGAAACAACAAGCAGATTCCATTAGCAGAAAAACTGAAAGCGATCTGATTTACTCCCCATTTATTGGTAAAACTGATAAGAATATATATGTACAATGGCGATAATCATACACTTTACAAGAAGTATAATCATAATCATAAAATATATGACGCGGAAATAGCTATCGTTTGTTATTGAAATACATAAAAATAATATCATAAAAACTGTAACCATGTAAAATGTATATCAAGAAAAGTGTAAACTGATTTGATTCTCTTACAACCATCGGTATGTTTTGTCGGCGCTATCATAAAGATTCTAGCCATGCAAAATGTATATCAAGAAAAGTGTAAACTGATTTGTGTTAATATTTTGATTGTTAATATTGTTTTTAAAATCTACCATGCAAACAATTTACAGAAATAATCAGCGTAAACGCGACTAATGAATAAGATAGTTCATGCATCCTATAGTTATACCATAGCTACATGGCTTCATTCCTGTGACTTGTCTCTGATTTGTCAAGTCATTTTCCACAGGTGGCACTGACAACTGATGATCTCTTCTTGCTCTTTACTCAGTACCATTCTCAAACATTTCACTCCTGCTTCAAAGCTTCACTGACCTCAGAATTCAGTTTTCCTTCTCGATTGTCACTATCAATATCTTTTTTCAGCATTCTCATTGCTTTCGTGTATGAACGTGAGTTATTATCTCGACGATGTTTTTGGTAAGTGTTGTGTTCAATTATTGCTACACACTTCCTAACGTTTTCGTCTGTCAAGTTGCTTGTGGTGAAGGTAAGGTTCTTCTTAACAACTGGTTCCAACACGGGAAAGGCTTTTAACCTTATATGATCCTCGATGAATTTGTCTCCAGGCTCCAGGAGAACACTTCCAGCTACATGTACAGGACGCGATTGCTTGGGTTTCTTCTGTCTTTCATACTGTCGCTCCATTCTTTTTTCATCCATAGAGTCGATTTTTACTGCAGTTGAAATGGTTTCATCTTCGCTTAATTCCTTGTCTGTCTTGTCCACGAACTCTCTCCTTTCAGGTGGTCCACTTTCGTAAGTGTTCTCACGTGACCTCTTTCCATATGGGTTAAACGCGGAATGCCTTTCTCCTTGCCTGTTTTCATTTTCCAGGCTGGCTAACTCCTCGACAGACGTTTCGTTTTTCCTTCTTCCTCGGAGTGAGCTGGACCTAGTAGAGTATGGAATGTGCGTTGAAACTTTTTTGATTCTCTTACAACCATCGGGTGTTGACACTATGATCAAATAACAGAAACACCGCGACACTGCTGTGTATATAAGCTGGCGTGTTTTGTCGGCGCTAACACTGGGATAGCACTTTGGATCACATAAAATCACCACCTTAGACTCCAGCCCCTTGAATCTCCTTATGCTTTCGACAACTATAGCATTTTCTTCACAATTCAAGCGTTCCACTGCGTTCACTCCGCGTATTTTGAATTTTTTGGAGAGAACCTGAGCCAAAGAAATGGCAGCGCTCCGAGTCCTTGCTAAAACTGTGATGTCTCTTGTATTCACGTTTTTACGTCGTAACTTTCCTATGTGGTTGGCCACGATTTCTGCTCTGTTTGACCTGTCCTGCTTGAGTTCCTTGTCCCAAAAGACTCCCATCCCAGTCTCGTTGTGTCCAAGCTTGATTTCTCCGTCTCCCGAAATGTCTTCAAAATACTTGTTTGATAAAAAAAATATGTTCTTCGTATTCCTGAAGACATACTTTAATTGAGAAGCATTTCTCAAATAATTCCAGGGTAGGTTGTTGGCTTCAGTAAGCTGTACAAGTTGGTTGCTGTCAAACATGACCCAAAAATAGTAGCGACTTCTAATGTCGGGTTTGTGGTGTAACGTTTCCAGCAATTTTGGCCACTGTTCTCCAGAAAGGTCTTGCCCTTCATCTACGAATATGTGCTCATACATCTGGTCCTCAGTTTGGGGTGTGTACGTTTCTTCTACTTTCTTCCTCCTCATTTCAAACTCTTCCGGGTCATCAACAACATCAAACCCCCCTACTTTCTTGATGAAGGCGTCATATGTCTTAATCGTGACTGGGGATGAATCTGTGTTATACTTGATTTTGAACCAACCATTGATCTCATTTTCCAGGTGAATAGAGAGGGGAACGTTGAAACACAATACCAGTATTCTCTCCTTTTTCTCTTTTTCCTTTATATTGCTCGCGATCTCTTTCACCTTCTCTATCAGCAACACGGTTTTTCCACTTCCAGCTGGGCCAGTAAACCACTGGACTGGACTAGAACAATACCAGGCTTGCAACTGTCTGGGGGTGAAGATTTTAACAATATTGTCGTGTGTCTTGTCGATCTGCAGGTTTAAGGTTGGTAATAAACAGGAAAAAGGGACAAACCTGAAGATAAGAAATAGAACAGCATGAATTTGATAAGTGCATATTAATCCACCCAACTTGCTCAAATCCCACTGTTTTCTTAACTGATTAGCTGTGTGCTGATTGATTGATGGAGGGATGGATGTAAGGATGAGTAAGTGGATAGATTGATGGAGGAATGGATCTAGGATGAGTGAGTGGATAGATTGATGGAGGGATGGATGAGTGAGTGGATGGATGGATGTATAACTTAATTTTAGTGTCTGAGGTATTTGGCTAAAACTAAGATAATTACAAACACTATCAAAAAAGTATAGATAATTAACACAAAACTGAACCATAACCGGCCATTTGACTGTACTGATGCTTGGGATCCCTGTGGCATGGGTACAAGGCCATGTCATGGATGGGAATATACTTACCTTATCACAAGCTCTTCGTATACGTCTTGTTCTATTTCCTTTGAAGGATCAGCAATTTTGTCATCCCACCATTGTTTGAAAGCCTCTTGGCTGGAGCAGTCCTCTTCATAGACCACATCATCATGCGGAGTGTTTTGATTTTGCTTCTTGCAGTTTGGCATCACCACAAATCCAGGCCACTCATGGGAAGCTTTAATGACTTTTTTGGATTTAACATACTTCTTCTTTAGATAAGACAGAGTTGCATTCCTGGCCTTGTCAATTTGACGTTTGGCTTCTGTATACACACCTTTTGTGTTTTCCTTACTTTTCACCTCAAGAAAAATAACACCATATTCACGGTGAATGATCACAAAGTCATGCTCTCCTTTAACCCATTCTTTCTCATTTTCATAACCTTTATCAAGCTTGTGAATGAGTTCACTGAAACTATAAGAGTGAACAACAAACATTGGTTCATGGTACTTCTCTCCAAACTCGTTTAGCAAGTCAAAGATCTTTTTCTCTGTTTGTTGTCCGGCTGTACAGTCTTCTGGGTCTAACTGTAAACAAGGTGGAACCATGATAGTCGTCTTTAGATCTTTCCATTCTCCATAATGTTCATTTAAGTAATTTATACTTTCTTCGTGCCAATCTCTTTCTCCATTATCATCAAGACTCATTCTCCCTAAGGTTTTAAATATAGGAACTTCAATGTCGCTTCCATATCCACTTTCTCTGTCTGCAGACAGTTGTCTACTCCTTGTTTTGTTGGTTCCATCCATAATGAGCGGACTGAACTGAAAAACTTACTAAGAAAAAGAAAGAGGGAAATCAGTTAGTTTGTTAAAAGTATAAAATCCGATATAATCGTAAAACCAGTGGTTACTGTGCATCTATTTATATAGTGTTAAACTGGCGACTCTTCTTTAAATTAATATACCTAAAGCTTATAACATAAACATAGTTTATTAAATAGTCAAATGCGCCCTATGGCGAACTCGTGGATACTCAACCAGTGCACTGTTCAGAGATTGGGTTCCCTGTGTCCTCGTGCGTGTACATGTTGACATTACGAGACAAAATTAATAAATGCTCAATCTAACTGGCCATGGTAAGATGTAGCCTGCGTGGCGGCTCTGGGGGATTGGAGAGGAGGGAAAAGGGAGGGGGAGGGGGTAGGGGAAGGGCAAGAGAGGAAAGGAGTAAAGCAAAGGAGGAAAGTAAAAACCATACAACCACGCAGAACATTCCCTTGTCTCTTGTGACCAAGTTTCAAAAAAATTGGCTTTATCATAAACAAGAACTTTTGTTTTGACCGATTTCAGGTCCATTTTTTCCCGCCCAACGTGTACAGCGATTTGCTCTCTAAAAATATATAATTATTATTTATTCTACTTTAGAAAATATTACATGATCCAAAATGCATTCCGGTCTTGGAATGCACTATTCTGTATTTAGTATTCAACGTGTTTTGAAATAGCTGTATATATAAGTTGGTCTTGGTCACTAAAGATTCGAGGAGCTGTCGAGAGCTAAAATTACCTTCGTGTAACGCTCGTAAGCAGATGATTTAACGATAATATATAACGATAAAATTGCTAACATATGACTGAGTGAAACATTTGCATATTCAGACTCCTCAAAATAACTCGTTTCAACGCTTCGCGTATCTACGTCCGAGATTTCCTTGGCGAGAAAATACGCCCACCTTATCAACGTATTCTTCCTTAAAAACTTTTAAAAGGTCGATAAATAATCGTTTTCCTGAAATAAGACACCAAAGGTCAATAAATCAATCCTCAAATAATCCTCAGAATGAATAATTTAGCAGGAATATATCTGAAATATATTCATGTTTGTATTTCATAGTACCGAGCTTACTGAGCGCGTTTTGCCTCCATGAATTTTAATGAGCTTCTTCCTCGTTTACTGTCGTGTATTTTTATCAAATAACTCATTTGAAATACGATTCTATACAGATCCATAACTACTTACTTACTTTAAATATTCATGATAGTAAAATAAAGTTAAGTGATCAAGGTTTTGATACTGATATCAACTAAAACAATCATAACATGCATATGGATGGCATCATGTCTGGAAAAAAACATCGAGCCCGACCGGCATGAAGAACAATAAAGGACCACATGTCCATCGACTGAACAGTTTGCTTCTAAACTACAACAAACAGAGCTACTGTGGGATTTATAGTTACCAAGGAATATTATAAAAAGTATTTTCACTTTATTACTTACCTAACTTACTTCGACGATCGCTGTTACTGCAGTGACTGGCTTCGCGGAATCTGTGTCACTTTTGAATACTGATCACGCTATATTTGTGACATAGTTTCGTCACGCATCAGTAATGACATATCAGTAATACGAGCAACTAGCTGTTGTATGGTCGTGAATGGTAAAAGTATGAGCTGGACAACGAAGAAGAACAACAACCCGAAACCTGAACCACACTATCTGACTCTAAACAATGTTTGGCCAGTACTTTTTAATGAAAAATAATTACATTAAAACACTAAATTCTTCAAATACTTGTTGCTTGGCAACATGCACTGAATTTGAGACAAGTGTCAGACACAATGCGGTATCTTTACTTCAACTGGTTGCACGCTGACAATACATCAGCTTGAGGTGAATACGGGGAGAACTGAATCTCCCTTCACATGTGGCATGCCCAAAATGGCGTGCAAAACTGCATCTAAACTACTGCACGTTCAATCACATGTTTAGAATGGAAACTATGGAAATGATGGAAATGGAAAGTGAAACTTTTTGTGGCTACAGTGCTACGACAGGTGAGAATAACCTCATATTTAGACCCCTTGCACTGATGCCCAACCTGGGTGTCAAAACAAAAGAACTCTCTTCTCTTGAGGAATGAAATCTTTTGTGATGTCGGTTAATATTTGTCATTGTTTTGATCCCAGGTTGGGAATTAATACAAGGGGTCTATCGTATCTTCATGGAATTTTCAGCTCTCAAAATAGACAATTAAAGAAATTGCAAATGTCACTATTGCTAGATCTGATACATGAACACCTGCTAAAGATGGTCAACAATCTTTCTTTCTATACAAAAGAAATTATATTAAAGGGAATGACACAAGGTCTAAGTCCAGTAGTTCTCAGCCACAGGCAATAGTTAGTCCCAGTCTTTAGAATTAACTCCACGGCCATCTGCTTCCTCTTTGCCGCCATATTTCATCTTCTCAACTCTCTCTTTGATAGCTTTGCAACCATCCACTGTTGACACGATGAGCAGATAACAAAAACACCTTGAGATTGCAGTGTACAACAACGCAGATGTGTCCACGACACTTTCGTCCAGTTTGTATGGTGGATCATACAATATGACGATCTTTGACTCCAGCCCTTTGAAACGTCGGATGCTGTCGACGACAATTACGAAATCTTCACTGTAATTGTGTTCCGCAGCACAATGAGGCATGGGAAGGTTCTCAAGACTATTATCCTTCGTCTTTGTCAAGATGACAATGTCTCTTAGCATTACCTTCTTCCGTTGTAACTCTCTGATATGTTGGATAATAATCTGGATTCCATTTGATTTGCCGCTCATAAGACTGTCATCGTACTCAACATTCAATCCAACTTCTCCATGCCCCAGAACGATTTCGTTTCTGTCATCTCCAGAGTAACACGTCTTGGCTAGAAGGAATATGTTCTCTGTATTTCTTAGAACCTTCGTCAACCTAAAGATGTTAGGATTGGATAACCAGGAAATGCTTTCGTTTTCCCTCAGCTGAACGTGTTGGTTGGAGTCAAAAAACACCCAGAAATACCCACTGCTTCTGCTGCTGTTGTTGTTGTTGTTGCTGTTGTTGTTCCATGCGTTGCTGCTGCTATTGTTGTTGTCGTTGCTGTTGTTGTTCCATGCGTTGCTGCTGCTGCTGCTGTTGTTGTTGTTGACATCTTCATCGTGAAACTTCCTTAGGACGTCGAGCCATTTCTTCCCATGGAAATCTTGTCCTTCGTCGACAAAGATGTGTTGGTACTGGTAGAGTGATGGAGAAAGCAACTCGTGAGTCTCGAAGTAACTTTCGACATCATGTCTTCTCCTGTCGAATTTTTGTCCTTTGTATTGCTCAGAGCTATCTTTCAGCTGGAGTATTTCAGTGAAGACCTTGTTGATAAAAGAGTCATAAGTGTAAACATGGATTTGAGACTGGTCTGGTTGAGATCCTGCAGGGCAGTGGTTTTTACCCCACCAATCTTGGAAGTTGTTCTTTAAGTGTACTGAGAGCGGTTTGTTGAAACACACAACTAGAATCTTCTCCGATCCTTTCTGTTCAAGAATTTCCCGGGCTAATTCTTTGACTTTTCTCTTCAAGAGCACAGTTTTGCCACTCCCAGCTGGACCAGCCCACCACTGCTCTGTTCCAGCAGTCAGCATACACTTCAACTGTTCTGGAGTATGGAAATGAACGATTTGCTTGTGCGTTTCGTCAATTTGAGAGCTGATTGTTGGAGACGAACAACGTAGAGCCACAAACCTGTAGATGCGGAAATAAACGCATGCTAAATTAATACTATTGAAGAAATAGAAAACGCGCGCGCGTGCTGTGTGAAAATGTATGAGAAGTGTTATAATTAGAAGAAGCACGACGAGCAGCGTCGTTCTCAATACTTCTCGAGTGCTCTGCCAATACCCAAGTGTTTTATAACTGCGCACTGCACAGCAAGAAAGTTTTTTTATTTCTTTTATAAAATGCAAATTAGAGTAGCCGTTATTTTTGACACGAATGATGAAATAGAAAGTGCACACATAATGTGCACACAGTGTGCTCTCATAATGCACGCACTCTCTCTCTCTCTGCAATGGCCAATCAGAACGCGAAATTTTTTACCGTTATTTCACAAAGTAATTGACATTACAGGTGAACTATAGTGCACAATGAGATGGAGAACGTTTGGCACAAAAATGAAACAGGGCACCTCTATCGGGTGGACTTTCCCCTGCGTCAGTAAGTATCGAGTATATGATCATTATCATAATAATGTGATGTTATTATAATTTGTATTCTTACCTCACTAGTAGAGCTTCGTAAAGTTTATCATTCATGACCCTATTATTGCTGGTGAACACTTTCTCATCCCACCATTTCTTGAAGGATTCCTTGTCCTTGCAGTCATTCGTGAAAACTCCCCTAGGATCAATGGAGGTCTTTGTGGGTTGGCAATTTGGCATTACAACAAAGCCAGGATAATTGTATAGAACTCTTTCCATGTTCTCTGGTGGCAACCGGTCTGTGAAGCAATCATTGAGGAAGGTTTTTATGGATTTCATGTCTTTGTCGATTTGCCATATGGCATTCTTGAAGGCTTGACCATCTTCACATTTACTGCTTTTCACCTGCAGAAATATGAATCCATATTCGCGATGGATGATCACAAAATCATGTTCTCCTTTGTTCCACTTTTTCATGTTTCCCACAAATCCTTTCTTCTTTTCTTCAATCAAGTCTGCAAATTGATGTGAATGGACCACAAACATTGGCTGTTGATATGCTTGTCCAAACTCTTCCAGCAAGTCGTATACTCGTTTCTCTGTGATGTCTCCTAGTGATGCTTCTTGTACAGATACTGGGAAGGCAGGTGGAATCATGACTGTCCTCTGCAAGTCTTTCCAGTCTGGGAAGTGCATGTCTAGATGTCTCACGCTCTCCTCGTACCAGTCTCTTTCCCCATCATCCTCTAGACCGAGTCTACCTAAGGTTTTCAAGACGCTAGATGATCGTCTTTTTTTTGACTGTACTGCTGCGTATTCCATGCCGTCTCGTTCCCTTGTAGCTGGCGTGAAGACACTACAGAACGATAAAACTTTATTTAGAACTCAAACTTCATATCCGGTAAATTGAATAAATGACTTGGTCACGTCATCTATATATTCCCTTATATTAATGCATGAGTGGGTTCAACCATTCCGGGCATAAATCTAAAGACATCCACGAAAGAAATTAAATGAAACATTGGTTGTTCATGACAAGAGAAATCATTGACTGAAGCATCTTGTCAAGTTTTACCAGTTTTTTACAAGTTTTTTCAAATGTTAAATATCCTTGGAGTAATAAGAAAATACTGATTTGATGCTAATTTTATGCTAATTGACCCAGACCTTTAAAACACGCGTGAATCTTGCTGTTTTTTTTAAGTCCGGAAGAAACGTCTGACAGTAGGTCAAATGGACAACAGTTGTTCGATGATTAAAGTATGCAGAAAATTATAAAGAAATAAAGTATAGTATATACTATCAATTTGACCTCAAGGAATGCTGGGCGGTGGCTAAAACAACAAAGGTTCTTTGTAAGGAACAATTCCTGGAACCGATTCAAAGCAACCCTAACCTTTTTACGTGTAAATTTAATATTCATACCCATTTCATCAGGAAGAATCTTTTTCGTGTTATTTCATTCTCTACCAGCAATACAGTAGTGGGGGAGGGGGGGGGGGGGGGGGGGCAAAATACCACCACTTGGATTCAGATCTAGTTTTCTGAACGTAAATTATAATCCCGCTTAATTTTGCCTAATTCTATTTTTTGGCGGGAAAAGAGTGAACATAGACCTCGGTTTTTAAAGAGAAAATTTAAAGCCAATTCAACCAAAAAAGAAATCGAATAAATACGCTCCGTTGGACTTGATTCCTTATTCGTGGGAGGTTTCGTAAAATTTCTAAGCTGGTGACGGAATACGTTGGTATATAGTTGTCAAAGTATGTATATCAATTGTTGAGCTCGTTTTGCTGCCATGGACTTGTTGTTCTTCCTCGTTCGGTTGTTGTTCGATATTTATTAAATCGCATAGCTCAATTTAAAGTACGATTCGATATAGGTCACTGAAGCTTTATACTTCCAACGTCTATGATAAAAAAGTGATAATAAGTAATTTCTTTGATATTAAGTAGTTTTTTACCAAACTTAAACTATGGAGAACAAAATAAGAACCATGAAGGACCGCATGTCTATCAACTGAACAATTTGCTTGTAAACTACAACAAACGCTAGCTAATGTGGCCTTTGATAGCTACCAAGGAATATCATAAAAAGTATTTTCGCTTCATTACTTACCTTACTTACTTGGCCGATCCCTACTAATGTAATGTCAAAAAACGTAAAATGGTTTCGTTTTGAAATGTCGTTCAGTGCGTAAGCTGTACGTCAGGCGAACACCAGTCACGCTAACACGAATGTCACGCTATATTTATGACAGTGTTCGTCACCATCCGTCACACCATAGTTAATAGACTATTATTAACTATGGTCACACATTAGCAACACATGTATGCATAATTACATAACAGTAATACGAGCAGCTGTAAAACATGGCCGTGAACAGTAAATCAGCCAAGTATGAGTTACACAACAAAGAACAAGACGAAAAATCAGAACTACAAATGCAACTTCCGATAAAACGGCATGCAAATTGGACTTTCTGGCTGGTTTATTCGACTGCAGTCTGTGTTCTTGGTTCTTCTTTGCAGTTTGGATTCAACACGTCATGCATAAACGCTCCAGAGGAGGTAAGTTAGGCTTTTGTCTATTTTGTCTACTTGAGTAGTTTGTCTGTATATTTTGATCAAAATACATACTTTAAAACACCGTGTTCTTCATATACTGTTTCATTACATCTTAAATACAGTTAATAGCCATAACAAACTGAACCAAAATAAAGTATGGTACATTGTTGTCATCGCAGCCATTTCTATTTGCACGTGTTTTCAACTGAACTCCTTTAATCCTTATGTGTTTCTTATGACCAGTTGTTCGGATTATATAACCTAGACAGTCAGATAACACAGATAGGATAGTAAAGCTGCTCATTTTGCAGGTGCTATTACATGTAATGAATGAGTGAAGTTGTTGATATACATAATGTAAATCTATTAGTCTAGCTGACTAAACAATGACATGTATGTTATGATAGATGACAACTGACGACAAGAGAATGATTCAGAGATTGATCTATTGTAAACTAGAGCTTGGTTAGATTATACTAATATTAAATCGAAAGTCATTTGAGGAAACCTAAAGATACAAGTAGTATATCTCTTGACATTTTGACCTTTAAATCACTCCACTATTATTCAATATAATATGATAATAATTATTTCTTGCAAAGTGCTTTTTGAAAAGCTAAAGTACCTAAACAAGGGGCTGGTGGTATATTATCTGGCCATGGGAGGGGGTCCGTTGCATATTGCAAGTGAAGTGCTGCGAGTCTGTGTGGACTTCTGTATGATATCTTAGTGATTGTGGTTCCTACATGTGATTAGTTAGTAAGAGATAAATACAGAGAATGGAGGCAATGAGCCATAGACAGCCCAGGGGCTTTATAGGCTTATTGCAGACATTCAAGGTATTTATCTGGCTTACTGTATATCTAATAGACCAATTGGAAAAATCGCCACCTTCATTTACATATTTCTAAATTTAATGCCTCAAGAGAAACAAAACATGTCAATTGAAAGAAGATGATATAAATAAGGATTTTGTAAAAAAGGTCAGACAAAAGAGTGATTATTTTAGGAGACACTGCAGTGTAGAGTGTATAAATTACACCAAAGTGAGGCTAGTCAGTATTGATCAGCAAAATCTCATACTTATATCTGTAAATTCATTCCATAATAATTTAGAAGAAAAAATACCACAGCATTGAAACTTTCCTGTTCACTCACTTTTAGATGATCTTTCAGGTAAAAGTGATATGCTGATAAAATTTTTGATTGATGAAGTTTGAATAGAAAGGTGAAAAATCACCATTTTTAGAATTGGTGTGAGGTTTTCACAACACAGCAATCCCGAAAAGAAAATAGTTACAATAGTGTGATAATGAGTGATAATGTTGACTGTAGATCATGAATTAGCACTTTCAATGTTTTCACTCATCCCACATGGAGAAACGGAGGTTCATATATGATGCCATAAACTTTCAGCATCAATCTTTTTGAACCATTGTCATCATGTATGTAACATCAAGAGTTCTGCACTACTGTTTTAAGCGCATGCTCACGCGATGAAAATAAGGGAAGATATTTTGTAAGATATGCAATATTTAATGAAAATTGTTCTTGACAAGAAAAATACATTTAAAATATAGCATATTTTATGAAATACAGCCCCACTTTTTCATCACGTGAGCATGCGCTTAAAACAGTAGTGCAGAACTCTTGATGTTACCTTGATGTTACCCAGTTACCCACAACTGCTGATACGATTTGTACCCCCTGTTACACAAGAATGAAAAGCTAAGACTGTGTTCCTGGGAGGGCGGGACTGTGTTGCAGTGCATCAAGTGAGCCTTTGTACCAAGTATCTGGGCCATCTGCACATGCTCAGACAGCTCTCTCTCTCTCTCTGACTCTCCCTATGGAGAAAACTGAGATATGTTCTTTTATCATTGGTTTGACTAACAGGATATCAAGGGTTATTTCCGTCAACATGGCTCATTCTCTGACTTGCAATGGTCTGTGTCAGTAGCTATCTTTGCTGTTGGTGGTATGATAGGAGCTCTACTTGGTCCCCATATTGCTGACAAGTTTGGCAGGTAATCACTTATTTTCAGGCCTCCTTTTAAACTAGCTATTGCTAAACAGGATATGCCTGTATAAATATTGATTTAAATAAAAAAATAAATAAAAAATAGTTAGTACTTCTAGATGGATTTTCTTAGCACTCTAATCTATTGTTCTTGCTTGTTGTTTTTGTACAGAAAAACGGCAATCATGGCGAACAACGCACCCACAATACTCGCTGCGCTGTTCATGTCTCTGTCATACGTTGCTAAAGCCTCTTCTCTCTTGATTATTGGTCGATTCATAATTGGATTCAGCAGCGGTAAGGAGATGAGGTCACATATGGATGCGTGGGGTTTTGTAAAGCAGGCTGAACACAGGAATACTTATATCAGTCTAGACTTTAGCAAAGTTCTTCATTAGTTACTGAACGCGCGCTGAATAAAGCACAGGCAACCCAACCAGGATTACGCGCTGGAATTCCGTATTTTGAAATAATTTTTATTATGGAAAAACCGGAATCTCGTAGTTTGAGGGGTTGGACTGGATGTCGGTTGACTGAATCTTGAATCGCAATTTTGTTTTGTCAAATTTTAATCTTTTGAAAGGGTATGGATAATCTTATTGTCTAGTAAAAACATGTCCAAGCTTTAAAATTTGATTTTTGCTTCTAGATTCTGAATTATGAACGATTTTTTATTTTGGAAAATCCGGTACCGTGCATACCTGGACTGGAATGGACGTCGGGTTAACTGGATCTCCGGATCGCAGAAACAAAATTGCGCCAAATTTGCAGCTCTTATCTTTATGATTTTTATTCTTATAGTCCTAAACAGTGATTTTTTGCTGAAATGTCGCAAAAAAATCAAGATTTCAAAAAATTTCTTATAATTGGAAGACAATTTATTGAATCCCGGACAGAATAAACAGAGCCAACAAGTATAAGCTGTGCGCTGATTGGTTGAACTTTTATTTCTATTGTTTTTCTTGAATTTTAATTAGCTTTGATTATTTCAATATTCTTAAGAAAAATTCGTACAAAATTTATCCAAAATAATCGATTATTTGGAAAGAGATTTGCAAATAATACTATAGGTGCTTGTATGAGATTAGAGATTAATAATATGATTAATATGCACTAATATATAAGTAATGATATGACATCCAGGTGATACTGAAAGTGTTTTTGTCATCCTTGTTCAGGCGTAAATACAGCCATTATCCCTATGTACCTATCAGAAATAGCCCCTGTCAAGCTGAGAGGCTCCCTAGGGACACTGAATCAGTTTGGTATTGTCACGGGTCTTCTTCTAGGATTCATTACTGGACTAAAGCAGGTGAGTTATTTGTCGATGTATCTTGATTCGTTTTTACTGTACGTAAACTTGACCTATGTCTTATTTGTAGTCATTTTCTCTAATGCCCCGTTCAATTGTACAACAGCCCATCTTGGCTGTTCAAAGTCGGGGCACTGCTTACCAACAGTTTAAATTGATTGGGATTTTCAGAGGGAGGAAACCGGTGCAACCCAGAAAAAGTCCCTTAAGTCAAGGAAGAGACCTAAAAAACTATTCACATCAGTGTGATGCTGAGAATATGAATCGAACGTGAGAACCCAGAGGTGAAAGACGAGTTCACTACCACTAATCCTTGATTCATTATCTCACTCTAATATTAATGTCATGTTTTGTTCAGGCTTTGGGCTCAGGTAATCGCTGGCCATATCTTCTAGGATTCAGTATCATACCAGCCGTCCTGCAGGTCATCACTCTTCCTTGGTGTCAGAAGAGTCCAAGATATCTTCTGCTGGTGTTGAATAAAGAAGCTGAGGCTGTCAAAGGTTAGTATCCTGCAGTAGGTTACGTCTCAGTTATCACGACTTCGAACAGTCAAAAGGCACGAGTTCCCTGATGATCCAGCATCCTATCGGTGATGTGCAATCCTTTCCTTGACAATAAAGTGATGCGCATCATGTAGAATGACATAACAAAGATACCAAGTCCAGATATTTTGGTAAAGTCAACCAACATGGCGGCCATGACGTCGCATGAAAGCTATAGGCCAACCCTGAGCAATTTGGATATTTTCGTTTATGCCCTATACCATTCCTCTGCTCTTCTAATTGTCATAAAACTGTCTCTTTCTGGTCCATTTTCTCATTTCTGTTCTTATTTTTCCTCTTCTTTCTCTAACTCACAAACCAGCTCTCAAAGTATTGCGCAATTCGGATGACGTCAGGAGCGACATCCAGGATATGGAGGTAGGACTGACCACGCCTTGATAACGTTAAGTACGACAAGTATATATGTAACCTTGCTTGTTGCATGGTTTGTAGATCGAACAAGACAGGGAAAGTAAAGAAGAGAAAGTCAGTGTGTTGCAGTTGTTCAAGCGTCGTGACCTCCAGATGCCTCTTCTGATCGGTGTCGTCATGCAGATGTCACAACAGCTGGGAGGAATTAATGCGGTGAGTGTTATTATTCTCTCGTTATGTCACAGTAAAATAAAGGTTTTGTGGTCATGTTAGATGGCAGAACAGTACAATCCCTTTACTCATGTCAAACTATTGTATTGTTGCTGCCATCTAACATGGATGCCGTCACGTGATGGTGCAAAACCTCTATTTAACAGAAAACTTGTAATGATAGACCTCTTAAGCTTAAAATTGGGCGTAACGTTTTCCCATTTCATTGTGTCATTCCCTAGAGAACATGAATATCAATACAACTCAATACATGAATATGGATACAACTCAAACAAAGAATCATATTCTCAAGAGAATGACACGTGGTCTGAAATGGGAAAACATTACGCCCAACGTAAAGAGGGTTTGTTGTTATACTGGTTTCACGGCTGATAAAGCTCGGGATGCTACCGTGACCCTGAGATCTGGAATCCACGTCTAAGTACTGATGTGCAGTCTCTAACAGCATAGACTTACAATAACACACTAACCAGCGATAGTGAGATCCAGGCGTCGTACTTATAACACTCTTTTGATGTTCAATTCCCAGGTATTTTATTACTCAACGGGAATTTTCGAGAAAGTTGGAGTTCCAGAGAGTCGAGTAGCTACGTGTGGTATTGGTGTTGTTGGAGTCGTGTGCACAGGATTGGTTGTAAGTTCTATATTGTTTAAATCATTGATTCATTTATTGGTGAGTTGAGTGTTGTGTTGTGTTTTTCAGGTCAAGCTAGTAGAGGTTCTTGGAAGAAGGACGTTGATGCTGTTTGGTTTGGGAGGCATGTTCATATTTTATGCTGTGATGACTATTGCTTTCTGCTATAGTGTAAGTTCGAGTCATTACTTACTTATTACTTATGGATCTCCGTACCAGGAAGCGCATAACGCTATCAAAAGTTCGAGTAACGCTAGCCAATCATCCATTTACCAAACGAACGCTGACCACAATACTGCAGGCTCAGACGAAAATCCCTGCACTGAAGCAAGCAATTACTGTGCACATGGATCCATCAAATGTTGGTTTGTCCACGTTTACTGTTCTCTTATGTTTTGTCCTGTTTTGTTTGATAGTCTTCAGATGGCACAGAATATGTCGCTGTCATAGCAACCATGGCTCTTGTTCTCTTCTTCTTCATCGGTCCAGGTGAGTGAGTTTCAACCCCTTAATGGTTGGCTTTCATCGCTATCCATGGTATTTTCTGTGCTTCAGAGGAGTATTGGTCACAAACGCACCGCATGCGAAACTATACTAAAGAGAGGTGTTGTTTGTTTTACTCTTTTTGCTGTCCCTTGTTTTTGGGTCGATCAGCGGGCTTGCATGCCTGGTTTTCGATTAGATTTATGTCCTTAAATTCTTACCTTCGTATCGAGGAATGTATTAAAAATTGTTATAATGAGTAAAAATATCAAGATTATCCTAAAATCAACAAGAAAAAATACAAATTTACCAATTTTCAAAGACATTTACCAATGTATAGTAAAATTGCCTAAGACAGGAAAACATATTAAATGTAGGTGAATTCCTCGATAGTAAATTCGGGACCCAACGTAAATGATGTATTACCGGGTTTGACATATGGACATATGGTTCCAAAGACACTATTTTGTACGGCCATGACGTATTGACCTATATGTTAGATCAGAGCAGGGCCAAAGCGACCTTTACCATGGTTTTATAAATACTAGTTGATAACCAATGATATGAAATTATAACTGATATTCAATTTGATCTGTTTGGCTAACTGATAAAACAAATTGATTCATTTTTTGATGTATTTTTCTCAGTTCTGAACATTTCTTTATTAGAGCTTACAGCTATTTTGAATACCTATGTTTTTTTGTATCAAAATGAGGCTAATATTGACCAATGAAGGGAAGCACTTCCTGCCATGAGTATAAAAAACGCTTCCATTCAAAACTATTGCGCACCAGCTTGCGCAACATTACAACACAATATTTCCTTACCAATTTTCCCCTGAACTCCTAATAAAGGGAATACAGTTGAAGATAATTCTCCATGGTAATGAATTTTGGTTTCAATTGTTGTATTAGGTGCAATCCCATGGTTCATCACAGCTGAGATGTTTTCTCAAGGTCCACGTCCTTCAGCCTGTGCTGTTGCTGCGATGGTCAACTGGATAGCTAACTTTATTATTGGAATCGCGTTCCCTTCCATGCAGGTAAAACATCATTCACTATCCATTTAGTCTGGGTTGTTACTGTTTTCTTATCACCATTCTTTATATACTTTCGCTTCATTTACATTCTCGGTATCCGCAGGATTATTGCTGGTCCAATCAGAATACTCCGGCACCGTAATGTTGACGGTACGGCACGTCCATGCGATGCGTCTATGTAACATTTATGCGAAATTTACTCCAAGATACCCCACAATACCTTGGGACACAGAATCTCCAGTGCTTCTCGGTCCAAGATCCCAGGGTTACATCCACAACAGCATATCATCAACCAAATCACATCAACTGATATCCAAATATCTTCTATCTACAGGAAGCATTATATCCTTACACATTCCTGGTATTCATGGCTCTTCTTGCTTGTTTCTGGACCTTCACGTTCTTCTTCGTCCCAGAAACCAAGGGACGGACCATCGAAGAGATCACGGGACATTTTAGAAGTGGTGGGAATTCTAGGTTCGTGTTATATCGGGGGCTCCGACGAACGAACCAAGATGGTGCCGAGGTAGTTCGATTATGATCAATCCATAAAATCAAATGTCTGCATGCCTGTGTTCTTCTTATTAATTCAATCGAATACCTGAGCCTGTCTGTTTATTGGTCAGCGGGCTGATGTAAATTTGTATCATGACGAAACTATATGTTACCAGTCTTTTATACACTCGGCCTGTATGAGTGAGTAAAGACTGGAAACTGTAAAATGATTTTTTTTTTTTTCAGAATATGCATTTAACATTTTATGCTTGGTGTCGTTGTTTTAGGAATAAAAGAATCAATATTTTCTATTTTTTCCGAGTTTTTTTCTTTTCTTTTCAAACCAAAGCAAACACAATATCCCGCCTACATCATTCTTGTTGTACGTGTGTGGAGCTCGTGTGTGGGCTATTTCTGGTGTCCAGAAGAAGATCAATTAAGAATCTGCTGTTATTGGTTATTTAAATAAATCAGGTCTTTTAATTGTATTTTAGAAATTCATATTTTCTTTAATATGACAAACTTCTAAAAATATCGTATGAAATGAAAAACGGTTGGCAAAGAGGCGGATGTATCAATAGAATATGGCTGTGTTTGGTTTTGAAAAACTGACGTAAAGTAACTGCTATCGGCTGCGAGATTTTTTTGTTGATTTTGTGATTCTCCCTTTGAATTTCCGCTGTCATTTGTCCGTGATTATCAAGATATTGAATGAAAAAACCCTCGTATTTGATTTAGAAAAAGTTCACCAGTACTGTACTATGTCAACATCAACCAGCCACAAAGCTATTGTCAAGTTATTAGTTTCCCTTTCTTATTTTCATCACTTTTAGCGCATCACTAACTATAGAAAGAAAAATTAAATATTGTTTGTAGCGACCCGGCAAGGGGATAAATGAAATTCAATAAAACCCAGCGCACATTGTAAACTAGAATCACTCGACAATAATCGACACCATTACATCTTCAATTCCCAAAGGAAAGTCGCTGAATTGAAAGTCAGTTCACAGGTCTTTTGTTCATGGCGCTCAAATCTGGTTTTCACATGGAAGAAGAAACAAGAACAATGCTAGGCCGACAATTGGATTTTGCTTTGTTATTCAGTGATTCAATTTGGACTAAAGTTCGAGAGCAGTTTCCATCGTATTCTGTGTCAGAAATGCCTAGTATTTTAGAGTTTATTGGAGCAATAATAACAAGAGTTCTGTTTGGTGTTCACGCTGTCTTTGTTATATGGATTGTGCTTCAGCTATTCTCAGGAAACCAAGAGTACTGGGCGGTGTGTACAGGACTGTGTTTTCTCGCCATAGAAACCTTGTTTACTCTAGTGGTTCGTAAAGGACAGGAATATAGATAGTAAGTAAACACTATTACAACTTATATTTTCTTCAACATTTCTTGGGAGAGTAGAATTATACTTTTAAAAACAAGTTTTTCCGTTTTGAAAGTCTTCTGGTCACAGCGTCATGACAACAACCTTCATCACTGAATCTATTTTTTGCTTCATGCGTGATGAAAAAAAAAACCTTCATAAACCTCACTTAGTATCAAACCAAACACTATCTTTATGAACGTTTCCTTCGTGTTTGCTCAGAGTCTTCGATATTTACCTGAGTGTCCCTCAATTAGACAATTATTTTATTACATACATGCATGTATTTAGATCCCTAACTAAATATCCTGTCATGCTCGGTTAATCAACTGCTGTATACCTGAAGGACTTTGGCTGTGATGACCACCAATCTGGCGAGTAATAATAAAATAGAAGATGAAACTTTACCTGGCTTAACCATAGCACTCAACTCTAATAGTATTGAATGTAAGAGAGAGTATCGGCAGGAGGGTTTCATCTAACCTTCTAAATCGGGCCAAATGATCCATGAAATTGCATCATAACTTTATGAAAACGTGCGCAAAACGTTCTCAGTAAAAGTCTGCGATTTTGAATCTCATCTACCTCAGCTGTACTCACACCCTGATAGGCTCACACATTTGTTTTTTTCAGCTATACTATTAGTTTGGGTTTGTTTCCTTCATAAGAAACCTTGTATCCACTATGCCTTGGCCAATAAAGTTTTCTTTTCCACCAAAGTATAAAACATGGCTGGGTCGCTATTGGCGTATAAACTGACTGGATTTCATTGGATACCAAATATTTCAGTTTGTCAGTTGTTGTCATTTTGACGGTACAAGAATCAAGGATATTATCTTATTTTCCTTTCAGTTTTTGGCCCAGCTGTTTCTTCTATCTGTGTTCATTGGTACCGTGTATTTGGATTCTACACATTAATAACTTCTATTGTAGAGTATCTGGAACCAGTGGCCCTACTCTCTTGATATCAGGGGTATGTAAGACATCAATGGTAACTATAGCAATGACGGTCGGTAGTATGCGCAACAGCGCGCAATGGTAGTAGTAGCTAGTGGTAGATGCAGCAGTAGCACCAGTAGAAGTAGCCGGCAGACTGCAGAGCAGAAGCAGCAGTAACAGTGTACTAGTCATGAGTAATAGTTATAAGTAGTAGTACTGAGTAGTAGTAGCTAGCGATAGATTCAGTAGACTCAAGCCCCGACAAAAATTGAAAACTAGGACTTTTAGAAAGTCTACAGATGCAGCAACACCAGTAGGAGTAGCTGGCAGCTAGACTGAGCAGCAGCAGCAGCAGCAGCAGTAGTATAACAGCAGTAGTAGTAGCAGTATGTATTATAGTAGTAGTATTAGTACCATGTCAACATGGACAGGTAATAATGAGCAAGAGTTGCTAGGGGGAAACTGATCAACTTGTAAATTCCAATACACCAGTTTCACATTCGATGGAAACCGCTGTTTTTGAAGACCACAGACTCATTTGCACAGGCTTAGCCTCGTTTATAAGTCAGCTATTCAACGAAGTTATTAAAAGTCCGTGGGATTTCAAAACATTGGTATTGTTCAACTTACACATTCTTTACATTACGGTTGACTTTTGCAAATCATTAGCAACAGCCAACTGTAATGTAAAGAATGTGCAAGTTGAATAATACCAATCCCACGGACTTTTAATGGTGTATTTGAATAGATGACTTATAAACGAGGCTAAGCCTGTGCAAATCTGTGTTCTTCAATTCAGCGGTTTACACCGAATGTGAAACTGGAGTATTGGAAAGAATTTCGGTAAACGAGTAGCTGTACTCTGTAGAGATTCCACTGCCGGCTAAATTAATCCCATTTAATAATCCCATCTTGTTTCATTTTATTCCATATATATAGGTAACTATCGATGAAGGATTCGCATGCAAAATGGCCGAGGTAGGACTGGTACTGATCATCATCATAGGCAGATGGATCTTACCACGAGGTGCAATATCACGTGATCAGTTATCATCCCTCCTACTAGAATACGTTGCCATAGCAGCGGATATCCTGGAGCTGTTTGGGGCGTTTGAAGAACCGAAAGTAAGAGTGTTAATAAAACTGATTTTTCTACTGTGTCTCTTGCCGAATGGGAGACTCGCATGGAAAACCTATTGTTTCTGCCAAAAAAAAGTCCATATCCATATTCAAATTGCTCTGTTTTTCTTGTTTGTCAGGTCGAGCAAAACTTCCCCGTGGTTGTGGCAATACTGTCCCTTTACTCTTGGAGTTTGTTGCAGTTCACTTTCAGTTTCACAGCATTTGTAGACGATGATGAGGAAGAGGAAGAAGAAGAAGAAGACAAGAACCAGGTATGATCCTCATCTAGGAGTCTGTAAAAAAATGCAAATATATTTTTTGCGTCGATTGCAGAGATGGATTACTCAGGCTAAACTCTCGACGCCAGATTCAATTGAAATTTAGTAGTATTCTTATGAAGGAAAAAAAACCACAGAGAACCCGGGAAAACCCTTAATTAAAGCACAGGAGAGAACCAACAAGCAACTCTACTTAATTACATACAACATATAGCCCGGGAATCGAATCGGGTCACCTTGGTGATAAGCGGAGTATTAGTGGTGCATCGTGATGAGGATTCCGTCAGTAACTATAGATAATGAGCCTGGTGAACTGATTCGTTATAGAATGTACAAGCTATACGAAAAGAACTGATGCCAGCAGCCTCGAGGAAATACCTCAGAAGACTAATTACCAAACAGGAGAAAGAAAAAGCTAAGAGAAGGAAGAGAGGTGCTTACAGGTAAGGAGCCGTTTGCGTGGACTAGTCAGTGACTTTAATCAGGCGGATCATTGCACAGGCGCTCACACATTGAATTGATCAAGATATTGGCACAGTTGACAAAGCGCGCATTTATGAAACAATAACAACTGCAACAACAATAACAACTGCAACAATAACAACAACAATAACAACTGCAGCAGCAGCAACAACAACAGCAACAGCAGTAACAACAGCAGCAACAGCAACAGAAACAAGAACAGCAATAAATAGAATAGAAATACACTTCCAACCACACCTATTTTCTTGTTTTCCCCACCAGTGGCAGATCCGAGTCCCAAGTTTCGCTGACACACAAAGACAAGAATAAAGAAGCGATGAACAAGATGCAGCTCCATGGAGATCTATTTGGCATTCTCGCTGGAATCTTCATGCAAGATGGACCATTTCTAGTTCTGAGACTGTACTTGATTACCGCGCTTGGTGTAACCGGTGATTTACAGATATTTTTCGCGGGAAAGAATGCGGTTACTCTAGCATTGTTACTCTATAGATTGTTCTCCATTCAGTGCTTGAAGAAGGAAGACGAACGAACACCATATCAACGGTTTCGATCCACGTCTATAGCTATTGTAGGCATGAAGGTCTTCCAATCCCAGATCATCAAGGACAAAATTAATTTCTACAATGAGAGAGACATGGAGTTGGAGACGAAAAAGGACGCATCGCCTGACTCTTCTTCGCCTATCAAACAGCTAAACTTTGAAATACCTACATAATCCGATAATGATGGTTTGCAACCATTTCCTGTTGGTGGTATTAATAGAGAAATCCACCAACATGGCGTGGCCACCATAATGTAATCGCTGATCCTTCAAGAAAGCATGCCATATCGTACTGTATGGCAGAGCACAATTTGCGTGTGGATTGGACATGCTGTAACGTGGCCGTGACGGGAACGTGTACGACAGAGCGTTTTTATTGGCGGGGGTTAATTGGTTCAAATGTCATCAGTTTCCCAGTCTATCAAACAATGTGTCTGGACGACACGTCAGCATTCTCAAACTTTTTGTATTGATTGATCTCCCACTTGCCTTAGTCTTAGAAGAGAATACTTGAATGTTCTAAACAAATTTTATTGATACAAATATTTTAAATTATACCATTTGGATCCTATATAGATATTTATCTATGCACTCCATTGAAAATCAGCCAATCAGAATGCTGGAAAAGCCGTGGTATATTCGATAGTATTCCACTGTTCCTTCCCATCAGCCATTGCGGTCTAGGTGCATTTTCAATGGTGTGGGATAAATTAGCTATACAATACTTTCTCGTGACACACCATGGAATTTCCCACTTGTCATTGTTATTTTTAGAGCCAACACAAAGGCTCATCGATATATTGGGAATTATAGTGACTTATACCACTCCAAACTATTGCATAACTAGTTAGTTAGTACCCAACTACCATGAGGTGTTATATTCATAGACATGGAGTGACTCGTACGAGAGTATTAACAACAGTTTGACTGTTGTGTAGCCTACTAGTATAATGGATTCCTCCGAATATTAATATTTCCCCTCGACCCACAACCACAGAATGTAATGAGGTGGCTACTGGGGCATCACACATCTCAGCAGTCTTTTCCCATTTGCAGTAATTGTCTGTCATCAGTTGACTACAGTCTAAGGTATACACTTGCATATGTGTTGAAGAGATTTGTGAGAGGCCTGGTGACCTTTTACCCCCAATATTGGGTCCATCCTGGGTGTCATCACCATCTGGTGAAGTAGCATGGGTTTTAGGGGTGCTAAAAACGATTACTCTGTCCATGATATTTAGAGCTGGGTGGCACCATAACTGTGGAGCCTCAAGTTCTGTATTCTTGACTTTGATTTCTGACCAGGTCATAGTTTTAAGGTGTAGCAGCCATACATCACTGAAGAGCTAGCACACAAAGTATACCAGGTTATTTGTTGCATATAACATGTAAATACACAAATATTTTTATAGAAATTTTAAATTTGAATAACAAGTTTTGCTTCCTCTTACCATATTTGGGCCACCACATCCCCCAAGAATAAGCACAGTGTAGGGATTTATCTTCATCTGTGAAAACAATAGAAATAATGAGAAATGATATCAATGTGAAATGTAAAGATCGCACTGAAATAAAGAGAAATGTTGATGAAGAAGGATCAGATAATCTGGAATTGTACTTTTTACATGTGTATGTTATGAATGGTATATACAATACAATACTGGCAAGTAATACAGGAAAGATTCTGTGACTTAGATGTTGGTGTCAGTGATGATGATGAAATGATGATGATGATGGTGAACATAATGTTGATGATGATGATGTTGTTGATGAAGATATGATGATGATGATGATGATGATGATGATGATGATGATGATGATGATGATGATGATGATGATGATGATGATGATGATGATGATGATGATGATGATGATGATGATGATGATGATGATGAACATGTCAAGATGAACATGTCAAGATGCTACGTCAAGATGCTATTGGTTCTGATTACCTGTGAGTGTCCAAATCTACCAGCTGGTCTTTTCCCTGTAATCTGCGGCATTGTCCAACACATCAGACTGAGATCCAACATCCATACATCATTAAATCTGCAATACACAAAGAAAAATATGAATAAGTAATATCAACCCCTCTGTATTTGGGTCTTGGCATCCCATAGGCATTTTCTTAGTTCAATAAACATGGTGCATTCTGGCCTAGCTTGGGTATAAACAGCAATATTACAGTAAGGCATTGTGAATAAAAGAAGGTTTTACTCACGCTAGACCACAATGCACTATGGTCATTATCTCAGAAAAGGTCTAAGTGTCAATGCTCAAATGGTTTTTGTTACTTAAATTAAATTGGGAATGATTTCAAACCAGCAATAGACCAATTTTGAGATTCATGAGTGCTTTCAAAAATATTGCAGGCATATACGTGATCTCAAGGCATTTTCTGGCAGTGTCAATAGCATGCATGATCTTGCCTGATAACCCTTCTCTTTCATGTTTGTGCCTGCACATAATGGTCTATTCCTCTTTGCATGTGACGTCATAGCCGCCATGTTGGATGAATTTAACAAAAAAAATTCCAATGAATTCTTTTGTTATATCATCCAACATGGCCACCATGCCTTTTGTTATTTTATTCTCTAGGGAATAATTGCAAATCAGCAATTGATTACTTTGGAAACAAAATCCATTTGAGAGACATGTTCTTACATCTTCCTGACTAACCGTGTTTGTCTCTGCGCTCCTCCAAACATCACCATCTGATCCTGTACAACACATGCAGCATGTCCAGCACGTTCACAAGGTTGTGGGCAGTCCCTGGTCCCCGTACTCCAGCATAATGTATCCAAGTCTAACACATGAACTCCATTATAAAATTTCGCGTTAGAAACAATTCCCATTCGTGATGGCTGGCACCATCCACCAAATATAATAATTCTGTTGTTGTGTACAACCATTGTAGCACACTCCTTCGGGGGAGGAGGGATGCCAGACAGTCTTAATTTTGTCCATTTAAGATCTTTCAAATCTAGTTCGTACACATCATTAAATGCTGTATTCGATGTAGAACATCCGCCAAATATATACATCGACTTTCCAACGACGCAGCTGCTGTGAGAAAAGCGCTGAGATGGAGTTATTCTCGATCTTTGTTGCACAACACGAAAGCAAAGTCTACCACGACAAACCGAATCGTAAAAGTAACGCACTCTTTGTTGGCATATTCTGTGAACTAGACTATGCCATGTCTTACAGACACGCTTGGCTTGTTGGAGTTGTCCATAGGAAGACAGGTATGATAGTATTTCCTCGGTAACTTCGATAGGAATGGTTGAAAAATAACAACATTTGCTTGTCTCTTCTTTCCTTGATTCTACATCCGCCATCTTGGACGAGAGAAGTGAGGGGTCTGGGAATAGCCTCAAAAGAAAGAAAGAAAGAAAGAAAGAAACAAAGAAAAAAGAAAGAAAGAAAGAAAGAAAGAAAGAAAGAAAGAAAGAAAGAAAGAAAGAAAGAGAGAGAGAAAGAAAGAAAGAAAGAAAGAGAGAATGAATAAAAAACTCGAATAAATAAAAGAAAACACGAAAAAAGTAAAAATATGAACGATTGGTTTCAATATTGGTTACGATTTTGTTATTGCAAAATTTTACTTTGACAAGGAATTTAATATTTTTTTTAAAAATTTGCTTGAACTTAAACATCAGGGTAGCTTCATCCTCGATAAAGTCAAAAGAACTTGCATATTTAGAAAGCACTGTGTAGAAAGGGTGACGCCCCCAGGATCTACCATGAACTTTTGTACTCATGGTAAGAATATGATATCTTATGTAGTTAGCTCACGAAATTTTGTATCGATGTTCTTGCGGTTGTTATCTATCTCTTTAAGCGAGTTTTAGCTTTTGTTTATACGGGCCTAAGATCATTGTTTCCTGTACAGGTGATCATGAGTTTCCGTGGTTGGACTCCCTGTGGTTCCGATTGGTTGATCATTCATTCGGAAAGAACAGTACGTAATGGAGGACGAGCTGGAAGACAGGTCTCTACTAGAGACCAGAACAACTCGACCTAGACAAGGCAAATGGACCTTCTGGTTGGTATATGCTACAACAGTATGTGTAGGAGGTTCTTCATTACAGTTTGGATATAACACATCGTGTATTAATGCACCACAAAAGGTAAAATACTGACCTGTTGTTCAGCCAACTTTTCCTTTCGTCCTTCCTTGTTCAAGTACTTGTCTAAAGCCATAGCAGTACTTATTTACCCCGGTTATCCAGTATGAAATACTAAACGATGAATCATAGGGTCAAGAGATAAACGTGGTGCATTTGAGGGTTGTCA
This sequence comes from Anthopleura sola, assembly GCA_023349425.1. Lineage (NCBI taxonomy): Eukaryota > Metazoa > Cnidaria > Anthozoa > Actiniaria > Actiniidae > Anthopleura > Anthopleura sola. Next base: position 243,923 of record JALHLI010000049.1, read on the forward strand.
AACGAATCTTATGAGGAAAATAATCGAAAATATAGACTTGATATCCAATTTTCCCTTTACAGCCATCAATTTTGTGCTTTGATTTGCATTTGTGAGCCTTTACATCGTATTTTTGCTGTTTCGTAACTCCTTTACATCGTATTTTTGCTGTTTCGTAACTCCATTGGGAACCGTTACATAATAATGTATGTAATCTTGTAATTCAATACACTTTTGTTACTCCAACAAACACCTTTATTTACATGTATTTGTTACTTATTAACGATGCTGTGATTTTTTTCAACCAAAGGTTGTGTATATAACTTGAGTCTCTTCTTTCAAAGTTATATATGGTCTTATGTATGCATAATTACTTTGTTAACTATTGAAATATTGAAATAGAATATCAGCATGCTTCATTTTGTATCTCTTTTGAACTCCTTTTATTTCCTTGCATTTTTTTACTCCATAAATACTTGCTCATGTTTTATACCCGACAAAACACTCCTGCTTGTATGTTAAACAGCACGTTGATTATATGTGTCATAGCTGAGGCTCAATTGATTGTCTCATTTAGTTTTGCCGCAGGTTTGGAGTAAATCTTGTATGAAAAAGTATGTCCATGTTTGGACTCCCTGTCAACACTTGCACCCCCCTCTCAAAAACTCCTGGATCCGCCATAGAGTTCACTTCTAAAATATAATCATCTTTATTTCAGAAAATAACAGATTTCTTCAGGAGCCATGGTAATGGTTTTACTGATTTTGAATGGTCAGTTGTTGTTGCTATTTTTGCTGTTGGTGGTATGATTGGAGCCCTCATGGGACCATACTTGGCAAACCATTTTGGCAGGTATATAGTATATATATTTCACTAGATCGAGAGATATATCTGTAATTACCAGACATTGAAATAGCTAAAGTTGTTGGAGCCAAAGCAGATGGACAAATATTATAGATCATTCCAACATGTCTGAAAGGTATTATGGGTTACATAGGTCTAAACATGGAACACAAGTATCTCATTACCACCCCTTAAAATAACAAAATGTTGTGGTGCACCTTTAAGTAGAAGATCTTTCTACTCTATGCAACAACAAAAAGTTGTTGGACACAGGGTGGTAGTACAAGCAACATTCATTCTACACTTGCAACACAACAATGTTGTGTGACAAGTTGCATGATTCTTTACTTGTATTTCCACGCCATACCTTATCAACCAATGATGATGCAAAATTTGTTATGGCCATGATTTCTTTTCATATAGAAAGAAGTCTATGCTTGCAAACAACATATTTGCCCTGCTTGGCGCTGTGATGATGTTCTTATCCCATTCAGCAAATACACCTGGTTTATTGGTCACTGGCCGATTCTTTATTGGTATAAACAGTGGTATGTATGTAAATGGATGTATATATAGATAGGATTGGTTCAATTCCTAGACGACTTGGCATCACATGTGAGTCTATAGAGTTTGTTAGCAGGCCTCTTCCTTGATTCAAGGGTTTTTCTCTAGGTTCTCTAGCTTTCCTCCTTCCACAAAACCTAACATGTGAAATTCCAATTTGATCTGTGAGTTAGCCATGCCCTGACTTTGGCCATCCTAGAGTATCAATGTTTCCGGGTATTGATAAAAATTGAAGGTTTTGATGGAGAAAACAGGAGCACTGATGCAATTTCTATATAATAAGCAACAAAATATCAGATAGTTAATGTTGATTTTTTTTTTAATTTGCTGATTGTATTTTGTGCAGGAATCAACACTGCTGTTGCTCCAATGTATTTGTCTGAAATAGCACCAATTCCACTTAGAGGTGCTTTAGGGACTCTTAATCAGTTTGGGATTGTTTTTGGTATATTAGTGGGCTTTGTGCTTGGTTTAGACGAGGTAAGCTTTTTCATTTGGGATAATGATTTTTTTTTTTGGGGGGGGGGGGGGGGGGGAATTCACCTATTTATCCATCAATTCTATATGTCTAATCCCTAATCCTAATCATCCATTTATTCTTGCATTCATCGATTCTATCCATCCAATCCCAACCATCCATTCCACCATCAATTCTATCAATTCAATACCAACCATCCATCCATTCCACCATCCAATCCATCCATCCATTCATTTTCCCATCCATCTATCCATTCCCAACCATCCATTCATCCCTTCTCATTCTATCCTATCCAGTCTATTCTTTCATTTCTACCATCCATTCTTCCCATCTGTCTGCCAATCCATTCAGTAAGAAAATCCTTCAACTATAAAAATTTAAATGATTTGTGCAGGTGTTAGGTACAGAATCAGGTTGGCGATACATAGTCGGTTTCAGTGTTGTTCCAGCGATACTTCAAGTCATCACCCTTCCATTGTGTCCACGCAGTCCACGATACTTGCTGCTCAAGCTCAGTGAAGAAGCTGCTGCTGTATATGGTATATATGATTTTATCTAACTGTCAAACAACTTCAGGGCTGATCTAAGTTGGGGCACAGCTAACTCACAGATTCAACCCTGAAACAACCTCTGGGCTGATCTGAGTCAGGGCACAGCTAACTCACAGATTGAACTCTGAAACAACCTCTGGGATGATCTAAGTCAGGGCATGGCTAACTCACAGATAGAACCCTGAAACAACCATTTCTACTCCCTGAAACTCCACATGCTTTATCTGAGTGATTTCACCTCTATCTTCTTGTTAATGAATCAAGAGTTACAAGTGTTACGGGGAACTACTGATGTCTCTGAAGATATTGCAGAGATGAGAGTAAGTACATTGCTTGTTCATCCATCCATTCATCCGTTCATTCACTCACTCATTCATTCTTTCTTTCTGCTATATTTCCAGCAAGAACAAGAAGCAGAAATACGAGAGGAACACGTCGGCATTCTAAAGATTTTCACCAAGAAGGACCTACAAAGGCCTCTCCTGATAGCCATTGTTTTACAGATTGCTCAACAACTCAGTGGAATAAACGCAGTAAGTTAGATATAAGTTGAATGGTCAGAACAACTAAATGAGAAATGAAAAACCACATCACATACATCTGAACAGGCAAACACAAATGCATTGTCAATATTCATTCATTTTACTTGATAATGGTTGTCATGACGAACTGAAACTTCTCATAATATTATCTTTAATTTTTTTACTTGATTATAAACAATAAACTGTTATTAAACCAGTGAGTGCTAAAACCAGCAAGGTAATAAAGCACTGCGATAGTAGTATATCGAATGATTGCAAAATGCTGATGTTACGGTCACGGTAGGGAGTTGAGGACATCATCTGAACCAATCAGAGTATGTGAGCTTACTCTTCATCCATTCAGTAGTCTAGGACTTGGATATTTCATGGTCATGGACGGCTCATCATATTCATACCATGAATATCTGTTCCCTATTGTACTGCAGACTAACTACCCGTCATGGTATATAGATAGATAGATAGTAAGTACCGGTATTCATTTGTTTTGTTTCAGGTTTTATACTATTCTACATCTACGTTTAATAAAGCACAGATAGCACACAGTCAATATGCTACAGTTGCAGTTGGTGTGGTCAGCTTGATTATGACGGCCATCACTGTAAGTATAACTGGTTGCTATAGTAACCTGACTGAGTATAAAGACGTCCTGTCCCTATTCTCAATGAAAAAATGGTTTGCACAGGGCAGTATGAATTAACACTCATACTGTCACACGTATCGATAGTTGGCTGCAAGAATTTGTCTTGTTTATTTTCAGGTCAAACTTGTAGAAGTTTGTGGTAGAAGACCGTTGATGCTTTGGGGTTTGGGTGGAATGGGTGTCTTCTATGTTGTCATGACGATTGCATTCAGATATGAGGTAATGATAATATATAATTATTATTGGTCAAATGGCCAATCAAAACGAGTTCTTTGATTAAACTAAAAAGAGAAATGCCACCATTACACTCTATTGGCTTGTGCTGTCAACCAATCAAAAATCAAGAAAACACGAATCACCCAATCACAATGCTTGAAATCAATAACCAAATTAAGAGTCATAGTTAGCTTATTTCTTACTATTGTACCATTGACGTATTTCTGGCTAAATATCAGCTTCAAACAAGAGGTCACAGGTTATCTTGTCACATGACGTTCATTTATGAGCTGGGTTCCCTGTGGTCAGTCAATGAGGCTGAAAGGTTTATCCTCATTAGTATTAGTAGTCTAGAGGAAGTCGGGGAGGACCAGAACCGGCTCTGATCTTTCTCACCAGGCTTGTGCAAGGTATTTTGTTCACTCTGAACTGTTTTCTTTTTTTTTTGGTTCTCTTTGGTAGCACTACAAGGCGATGGGGTACGTCGCGGTCATAGCTACTCTCATCCTCGTCATATTCTTTCAGCTTGGTCCTGGTAAGTCGTGCATCTCAAACTATTGCTGGTTTTCACATGATGTCATAGCCGCCATCTTGGTTGAACTTAACAAAAGATTTGTCGTTAGTCTCTTTTGTCATGTCATCCAACATGGCTGCCGTGTCTTTTGTTATATCATTCTCTTGGGAATGATTGCAAACTAGCAATACAGTATAATAATAATAAGCTTTATTGATCTATCTTAAATAAAATATATATGTTATTCAAGCTCTCAGTGGGTTCCCTGTGGTAAGGAACAACGTCAAATATTTGATCTTCCAGAAGAGAGAAAGTTGATTCATTTGCTTATTACTATTGCAGGACCTATCCCATGGTTCATCACGGCCGAGATATTCACTCAAGGTCCTCGGTCAGCGGCTTGTTCCATTGCTGCTACTGTCAATTGGCTGTCAAACTTCCTTGTTGGTATTGCATTCCCTTCTATGCAGGTATGACGTTATAAAAAGTCGATCTTATGTGACTGGAAAGAGGGTTGAGCCCGCGATCTAGTCTTGTCAGAGGCATATTCTATTAAAACTGTCTCCCAGATTCCCAAACCCATTTCATTACCAAGCTATTGCGGGTCCCATCTAGAAAAGTGTTTTTCTTGTTTAATCCAGTATTGAACGCCATTTTGATGTTGTTTCGTATGCCGAAAATCACGCGATAAAATGTGGTTTCTATATTCAGACTATTTCATCAAATTGACTGACTGATTGATCGAATAATCATGAATCCCTTCGCCTGAGCAGTAGTGTGTTAGTTATTTTCTTCGCCTATTATTTCTTTTCAGATAACACTCTTGTTTGTTTATCTTACTTATTTCTATATTTTTTTTCTTTCATTTTTACTCGGGCTTCTTGTAAAATCCCCGATTTTAAGAATGCGGCTTTTATCTTGTTTTTTATTCCTGTACTTTCTTTGTCCAGACTGCTTTGTTTCCTTACGTCTTCGTCGTGTTCATCGTGTTGGTTTTCCTGTTTTGGTTGTTCGTCTATATTTTTGTTCCTGAGACCAAAGGACGATCCATTGAAGAGATAACAAACGAATTTAGAAATGGCGCAGATAATGGCATCAGTCGTTATGCCGCTGTTAACCAATGATGATAGTACTGAACTCCTCACTTCCGACATAAGCCGAGGGAGAATGGTACATACTGAGCAATGCCTGCCATATCCGGCACCTGAGTCTGTAGATTAATCTTATAACTATAAGAATGAGAATAATAAAAGAGGGAGAGAGAAGGGGAAATAAGAATAACAATAACAGATACTATAAGAATATAATATTATCAATGTACAATAACACATTCTTTGCATTCATTGATTTCATTGTCTCATAGATATACAGATATTTCAAAAAAAAGTTGAAGATTTTTTGCATGTTGCATACCATGTCAGAAATGTACTATGGGTGATGCGAATGCAATTAGCGAAAGGTCACAGCATTATGGATTGTTCCCAAACTTTATCTGCAGGTTTTTCCAGCCTATTTTCTTCTGTGCTGGCATTACTGATTTACATATGATGGACAATACATCAGGGCTTCAAGTGTCCTTATATTTCCTATATAGGGACACTTGAAGCCCTGAATGCATTTCAAATTTGGTATGCAACAAGCACCAAAACCCTCACCAATCTTTTTTTTTTAATGCTCACAGTCACCAGCTAAACATTGTCATTTTAACCAGTACTGCAATTATTTAAAGATTATTTGGGAAATTAAATAAACGAATAATAGCAGATTTTGTTATAGGTATAGTGTTTTCATTACATTCATAGTTTAAGTCAAAAAATATATATAATGCAAACGTACTAATTTTCTTCCTCAACCTCGGAATGTCTAATGTTAGAAAGACATGCTGATTGCACGAAACTTTGTTCCCAGGCTCTCTTTCTATCTCTACAAACTTGAGGAGGAAAAGCCTGGGAACAAGGATGTTTGGCATTGAGCCAATAGTAATTTCTTGTATGAGCTTAAGCGAACGCCGCGACTCAGTGCTTGAGGAGTGCTCTTTTTAAGAGCTTTGAAGCATGGAACCAATAACAAAAGTCGCTACAAGTTTGATTTCTTCGATTTCCTCAAATCCAGAAAAGCATGATATAGTTTCAGAGGCGCTTGGTTTCTTAAAATCCAAGCAAGGAACATTCTTGGGACTGTTCGACGAAGGTGGCGGTAGAAGAAATGAAATGAGTGTTCTTAACGGCACCAGCCATGCTGCACTGCTCGTTGGATGGCATCTTGAATGGGGTTATGTCAAAGTAGCTCCTGAGCCGTTTCTTTATTCCATGAGTAAAGACGAAGCTCTGTTCCATAATGCTGGCAGCTGGGCTTGCACTGGGTCTAGTGGCATAGTTACCTATCAGTTGGAGCACGAAACCAATTTGCACATTCTCTGGGAATGTCCTTATAACTTTGATTTACATGACAACTACATTGGGCTGATGTTAAACTCGGGTTCTGCCTTCAAGATACCAAACAAGTACCTCTTCAAAGGCATGTTTGGAGACTGGAATAAGATAGGAATGACTCCCATGTATGGAAGCAGGTATGATCTGGTTTGCTGTGGTCCTGATAATGGCAATTCAAGAGATAAGGGAGGATCGAAGCCCTGGGGATGTAAAAGAACCTGTGCTGTACAAGACAACAACTACGCAGTCTACGCTACAATGGGAGACAGGCATGCTACTGTCAGCAAGATCACCATTGTTGAAAAAGGCTATTGTAAATAATGAACACTATATTTACACATGTAACTTAGACTTGTGTACTTTCTATTAGTGCCATTAATATCTAAATGCAGAACTGCCAAAATAAAATATCAAGACTCGCTTTCACTTCATCATGAGTTTCAGCATAATGTTTTGCCCTCTGCATTTAATAATTTTTTCAGTCAGTGCCCTCTATTCATTATCAAACATTTATCAGAATAACTATATAAAGCTAATCGAGTTGAAGTTGAAGTTAACTTTATTTATACAGGGTAGCCCGTTCAGCCATAGGCTGGTATCCATAGGGGCCCTGTTCAATAAAACTACTTAATTACAATTTATTATTACAAACTTATTAATTTGGCTATACTAAGACTAATAATAATTATTAATAATAATATTCATAAAAATTTTACAATTATGTATTATAAAAATGTTTAAACTTGAAAATGAAAATTATAATTATTTTACAATAAATTAAAAAAGCTATGTATTACAATGATCTTGAGATATAAACTGACTCCTTCAACAGACATGCCCCGGCAGCGCCGCCGCCATGATCAGTATCATCCAGTATCATCACCATCGATCCACTGATGATGGCAGCATGACCGCCGAAACATGTCCACCAAAAGAGCCAGCCATACCCCAAGATCACTGTATAATTCTTCTATGTATTATAAAAATAATTCCTAAGACGTTGTTTAAAAATAGATAAATTATTGCTTTCTTTGATATGATCATCCAGAGAATTAAAGAGCAAAGATGCTAAGTATTTAAAAGTTCCTTGTCCCTTAGTAAGTTTGCATTTTGGAAGGTGAATGTCTTTTTTACGTCTGGTATTATATGAGTGGAAATCAGAGTTTTTAAAAAAATAATCATGTAAATATTCTGGAACAAGTCCCTTAAGGCATTTATAAACTAAAGTACATTTATTAATTTCTCTATGTGTTTTTAAGTCAATCCAGCCAAGAATACTAATGGCTTCTTTGGAATTCTTTCTTTGGATTACTATTCGTGCTGCTCTATTTTGTAGGCGTTGTAAACTATCAGAGCAAGTTTGTGATAGCTCCCCAAGCTGTGTCAGCGTAACTGAAGATAGGATTTACCACAGAGTTGTACACACATTTTGCTGTTAAGAGTGAGATCTGATTCTACTAAGTAAACCCAGACGATTGCTAACTTTATCGGATATCGTAGTGACATGATCTTTCCAGGAGAGATTTTCAACGAAAATCAACGAAAACTATTTAGACTTACATTATATAGACGAGATAGGGTAAAAGGAAAAATAATAATGAAATAATACATTCAACAAGAAATTCACACAAGAAAAAAGAAAAAAATATGACATACGAAAAAATGAATAAAAAAGATCTTAGGGTACCTCTTAAACGTACAAATATACAGGGTGTGATTGAAAAATGAAGATAATATCAGATTAGCATGAGTAGGTCTGAAGGAAACGAGATTTTATAAGTGGTTTAAATAGTTTATGGGATAGATTTTTAGTGTAATCATCCAGGTCTTTCCATTTGGAAGGACAGGTATATCGAAGTGAGAACTTGCCATGATTGGTTCTAGTAACAGGATGAATTTAAAAAGACGTTTTTGTAGCTAATCTAGTTTGATAGCTGTGAATAGAGGACGCTGACTGAAAAAAGTTATTAAGTAATGGTTCTAGTAAGAACTAGGCAGGCAAACGGCAATGGAATGCAGAAAGATGCTAATTGTGTATTGTCTAATTTCAAAACTAAGCGGATTTTTTAATATTTCATTTGATATCTGATTCCCTTTTCATCTAAGATTTCCTGAGTCTTTATATATCAACATTTCTATGTGGGGAACATATCGAATTATAAACGTCTTTTGGCTATCGTTTTGAGCGCTTATGATTGGACGAGATCTTTTAGTACAAAAGAAACTTTGTTCCAAAACAGAGTTTTTGCACATTTTATTTTTAAAATGTGTTACCTATAGGCTGATATACTTTCAGTCTGAAAACTAAGACATTCTGATGTGGGGAAGTTGCTATTGCCTCAGAACAATAGAGAGTTGTCTACTTCTTACGCGCATTGTTACTTAAATGCAGAGGGCAAAACATTATGCTGATACTGATGCATGAAATAAAGGATATGAAGTGAAAGCAAGTCTTGATATTTCAGGATCGCTAACTTTTTGAAAAGAGGTTCAGAATGCTCATCAAATTTTGAAAAAGTCATGATACGCAATGCTTTTTTCTGAAGTGTGATGAGTGGACGAAGAGTAGTGCCCCAAACGATCATACAATAAGTTTAATGAGGATAGATTAAGGAGTTGTAATAGAATTGAACAGGCGGAAACAAAATATCTCAATTTTGATAAAATGCCAATACCTCTCGAGATCTTCTTTCACAATTCGTGCGCGTATTATTTCCTATTTAAGTTACAGTCATTTATTAGAAGATGCTTGACTGGGTGTTCACTACTCACTGATGGTCTAAAGACTTTCTACATGATCTGGCTTCAGCTATCCTGCCTATTTTTTTGTACACACGATTTCGTGGTGTCGATCAGAGAGGTTTATGTCACCCCTGTGGACGAGGACGTCACGGCCGTCGGGTGTATTAACTGGATGCATCTCGTCCTTTGGCATACACACCTTCACATAACATTCAACGTTCTTCGGGTCCGATTCTTTTTGAGTATTGCCGTCATAGTTATTCGAGAGAATGGATTCATCGGAACTGGATGGAGGCATGGTGGTACCATACACACCTAAAATGATTAGGCAGGGATTAGCCACATATGTTATATTCAACACAATACGACAGACAGTTTGAAAACACGAGATACATCTAGCTCAAAGATACATAAGCGATGAAATCTGGAAATAAAATAGCTGCAATTCCAACAAGGCACTTATTAATCATTACCTGGGCCATCTATTCCGTCACTGGACTGCTTGATTATGCCAGACTGTTCAATAGCCCTGGCACTTTCTCGCGGAGTGTAATGATACACTGGTTTCTATGAATAAAACGAGAAAAATCAGTACAAAAAAATTGTATTTTGGCAGTCATTTATACAGCATTTTTTTTCCGCAAATGGTTCTGGAGGTAGCTAAAGCTTACTAGTTTCTCAATTTTATTTTTAAATTCGGGTATTTAGTCTTGCTACTTTGGAAATGTTCATAAGACTACAAAGCGAAAATGAAAGTGAAAGTCGATACAGAATAGTTTAGTGCTGTCTCCGCGTTGAACAGTAGCAAATATTTTATCACTGGAATCGAAAGTTTACTAGCTCTCGGGTTATTTGTGTTTGCCGGTGTTTTTCCCTTCTTGTTCGCTTTCTTCGTTCAGTCTTCTCAGATCTTCTGCTTTTGACAAGGTTTTCTCGTAAAGTTATTCACTAGTCCGCCGATTTGCGTCCGCACCTTTATTGTGCAGTCAAAATTCGATGGGATTATTCACCTTAAAACAAGCACTAGATATATATTATGACTTTATGGTAAAGTCAAGTGCTCAGCGTTAGCAATTGGGATGCATTTTATTTTCCATCTAACAGCAGCGACGTCTTCATAGTACTTCAGTAAAGCCAGCATAGCTTTCTGCCTGGAAAACTAGCGAGGCAAACATACTTGAAAGACCGCTTATAACGGTATAGACGTGGTCTTATCAGTTGTCTAGCAATATAATGTTATATTCACCTACCTCTTTGCAGTGACATTGGTCAGACATGCCTACTGATTTTCTTGGGTTCAGTTTGGTGATCAACAAGTACTTTACGAACACTACTCCGCATAAACTGCAGCCAAAGGACTGTTGTGGGCGCTGGTTGCTGTAGTTAAGCAATATAAGGAACATTAATGATGCCAGGTGACATTCCTTCATCCAATCATAAATAAATGAATCAAATTTAAGAATTGAGACATGTGATCGCTGGTTTCCCGGAAAAGACTTCCCAGCATTCTTTGCGGCGTGCTCATTTCCGCGAAAAAAGTCAAACTGAGAGCAAGTCCACTTCCGGGTACTCAAAGAGGAAGAAAAGAGAAAAAATACCTAGAAACTGAGTGGAATTGAAGAAATGGGAATACAGATAGTCTCAGTTTTTAATAGTCTGGCTCTAGATCTGTACCGTGCAGAACAGTGACTGAAATCGTGATGTGTATCTATTGACATTGATCCATAATGTTACGTTACAACACAGACATGAAAACAGACGTCTGCGCTGTCTTGACCCCTAAAGATGATCCAATTCCAAGACTATGTACTATAAATATTTTCTACCGTTATATGACTAACAGCATATCTTTGTATCTCTGTATACCCTAGCAAAAAGCGTTTTGTCTGAAAAGTTGGGTAAATATTAACATTAATTGATGAAAGCACTTGATATATGCAACCTACAAAAACCTTTACACGTATTCCAAAGATTTTTTAGCCTGAAATTGCAGGACAAAATATCAGTGTAGTCAGTATAGTTTTTCTTGGAACTCGTTGCGTGTGAAATAAAGAATAATCGCGTCTCGTTACAAGATAATTTTCATTAATCTTGGCAAACGGAGATGTTAATGTTTCCATGGTTACTAGTATATTTCCGGAGAATGGGCCAAGTGAGTCATAAACTTGAATCAATATTTTGCAACGCTTAACTCATGGAATATTGTACGTATTAGAACATTTTTCTTCTGTAACTATAGATAAATGACCTTTTATAAAACTACCATTAGCGACAAGGTCCAAGTTTGGTTATCTTCGTAAATTTCTTGACCGGTACCAGTCCCTAACGGACAATAGAACAAGTCATACTGACCAACGGCGAGCAATCTTTTGTAACGTAACAGCTGGGTGATTCTGCAGTCCTTGTAAAGTCATGGCAGAAACTATTGATTTTCAAGCCGCATTAGACTTTGCTACGTCGATAATACCAGACGTGGGGAAAGTCAATCAAGTACGAGATGCTATAGCTTCCCTGGATGGGCAAGGCGGTGCTAAGGTGGGGAATCTGTTCGGTTTGTTAGCTGAAGGAGGCGGAAGGAGAAACGCAATGAGTATCTGTAACGGTACAGATCATGATATCCAGCTTGTTAAATGGTATCTTCATCATGGTCACAATAAAGTACCTGCTACGCCATATCTGCTATCCATGAGGCAGGATGACTCTCTGTTCCATAATGCTGGCAGCTGGGCAGCTACTGGATCTAGTGGTGTTGTTACCTATATGTTGGACTGCCAAACCAACCTGCACATTCTCTGGGAATGTCCTTACAACTTCGATTTTGATGACAACTACATTGGGCTGATGTTAACATCGGAAGAGGATCTCAAGAAGCCGAGCAAGCACTTGTTTCTGGCCATGTTTGAAGACTGGAATAGCATGGGAAAAACACCCCGAGCTGGTAACACTTACGATCTTGTTTGCTGTGGTCCAGGTAATGGCCGCTCCAAAGATGACGGCGGCTCGAAGCCATATGGCTACCACAGGCCTTGTGAGGTACGAGATGGTCATTACACAGTGTTTGCAACGATGGGAGATCGGCATGCTACGAGCAGCAAGATAGTGATAATGAACAAGGAGATACAGTAAGAACTAATCTGACAAAGCGCAACTTGTATTTGTAACTAGTTTCGATTTGACGGCTCAAAAACATCATTAATATTGACCTCAGTTTTTCCAGACTTCCGTTCAGCATTTGGAATTTTCGATATCCTGAAGCAACCTCAAAAACTATGGGATAGTTTTGAAGAGTGGTTGTCAGAAAAAATCAGACATTTTAGCAAATTCGTGGCAAGAGTCAAAAAATCGATTTCGCTCATATTTTAAACTTAGATAGGCCATGATGTAAGGAAAACAACTGTGTAGTTGGTTTGGTAAAATACCGCTTAGTTTTCGAGAAAATCGAAGTTAAAGATTTTCGACTAAATTTGCTAATTTTCGGCGGAAAATTTACATCAACTTTAACAGCTTCTCGCGACCATATGAATAATGCTAGTGCTGTAATGACATTAAAGAGTAGTTAACTGGTATCTTAAGAAGCAATTGGCAGAGTTTCAGAAATTTTGCTTTAATTTTTCAATTTTTACTCAATTTATTTTTGGAGCACATACAAAACCTCTCTTAAAGTAGGGTAAAAATAATGAGGATTTTTTCCATGTGCGACGAAACTTTTTTGCCAAAAAAACAACCCGAGCTAAAGTTGAAATAGTGATCTCTACGAATCATGTAAAATTTTCTTGGGGAAATTATTTTGCGCGCCGCATCACGACCTGAAAGTTGTAAGAAAACCGAAGATTTGATCTGTCGGCGAGACCAATTAATTTACATATTGTGTACTTATTTAACATTCAAGCGGCTTCATGTTGACTTTATAAGAAGATAATCATTTTTGACGAAAAACTAGAAGTTCCTGGAATCATTCTCAAAGGATTTTGAATCAGTGAACATACACTATGAATTCATTTTGCTCAAAATTCAACGACTAACCCCGGGGACTATAAACCCAAGCATCAAATTAGTACGTCTGTGGCCTCAAAATCATAACACGGTTATTTTTATCAAAACATGCAAAATATTGGTCATAAACTGCCAAATTTCATTGTTGATTAAAGCTTGAAATTTAGGAAGACTTGGTTTTATATATTTTTTCGGTACTTTTCCTTTTGGATTTATACAACAAAACCGTGTCAAAAGAACAACAAAAGAACCTAGACAAATGTCTGGCACCAATTAGCGTGTCACGCGCGCCCATGAAATTGACAAACTATTATATGTTAAAAATCTTAACGCAATATTACTATGTTTACCTTTTGATGCCCATCATCGTTATTATTTAGTTCAGCAACTGCAACTGCAACTGGCAACCAGATTTTCAAGCAAATGCATGTAAGTTTTTTTGCGCTTTATCTTGATGTCAGAGGTATCAAGTGAAGTACAGATTTCTTGTAACATGTGAACAGAGAATTTCGAAAGTTTTCTTTGGCTTGTTAATTCACATATATTATGCCTTTCGAACATTATTGGGTGCTTTAATCCTATCGTGTCCATCAAGGTTATCGACAATTCCTGGATTTCTTTTTCCTTTTCCTTTTCGAAATCGATTTTGTTGATATCGTCATCGTCGTCGTCATCGTCATCCTCATCATCATCATCATCATCATCATCATCATCTTCATCGTCATCACCATCACCATCGTCATCATCATCATCGCCATCATCATCACCATCGTCATCATCATCATCGCCATCATCATCACCATCGTCATCATCATCATCGCCATCATCATCACCATCGTCATCATCATCATCGCCATCATCATCATCATCGTCATCATCATAATCTTCATCTTCGGCTGCGTTTTTTCTCCTCTTTTTCGCCAAGCGCGAGAAAAAGCTTGCGATCTGCTGTTGTGTTAGAAAGTCGTTCTTGTTAAAAAGACGTGAACCGTCGCTGTGTCTGGCCGATCTCATTGCTCTTGATACATCAGCTGGATCGGCTTTTTGGCCTGTTTGTTCACCAGCATCAAATAGACCAACTAGATATTTTTTCTGCATATCAGAAAAACGCGTTTTCTTAGCGGTGGATTTTAGGGCCCAGCCCATCTGGAGTTCAGGGCCAATATCATATTGTGGCAAATCGTCGCTTTGTCTTGATTCTGGGTTTTTACTGGCTCCTTCTTCAAGTTTGGTTGCATACAACTTCATTGCCCTGTCATAAAGTGTTTCATGTTCTAGTGCGTATTTATGGTTTTCACAATCCAAATGTTTTTCTAGGGAAGAGTACCTTTGGAATGACTTAATGCAGCCTTCTTCGGGACAATAAAACAATTTGCTGGAGGTGTCAGGTCTTTCCTCACTGCTTTCTTCGCTTTCATTTTCGACGTCACTTTCAGCGTCATGTTCTTCATTCAATTTCTTTGGTTGTACCCTTGCTTTCACTGTAATGAATGACACTTGATTCGGGTCAGCGGTTTCCTTGTTATGGATTAGCTTTGGTACTGTTGAGGGCAGACGAAAGTTCTTCAAAGGCAGGTGTATTCCTGGACCAGTATCGTATGCCTTCCACACTGCCATGGACTCGCTTTTATACTCTATGTTGTTGATGTGGCTAATACCCTTCCATTTCCCCGCTGTAACGCCCTCACGGCTAGCCTGTAAAGCAAACACTATAACTTTCACTCCAGGAATGCCTCCAAAAGACTCGATTGCTGCCTTCATTTGCTCTGGATTCTCGATATCTTTCCCTGAATTCAAACATTTATTCATGTGATTTTTAATATGAGCTGCCTTGCGGTCACACGCTCCTTTTCCCCCTTGAGGGTCTGAAAAATCGATACGTAGGATTTTGATCCCAGTTGCTTTCGCTATCATTGGTAAAGAAAGCAGAGTTAATGCAGAGTGATAACACCCTGCATTGCAAAGGTATATAACTATAGTGCTTTGCTTTCGATCTTTCCTATCAAATCCACATATTCCGCCAACAATCGATTTAAATGAGCAGCAAATCTCCATTATATTTCTACACTTTGTACACAAGCAACGCAAAAACAATCTAAATGAATTTTATTGCAATCCGTCTTTTAAACATGTCAATTTCATGGGCGCGCGTGACACGCTAATTGGTGCCAGACATTTGTCTAGGTTCTTTTGTTGTTCTTTTGACACGGTTTTGTTGTATAAATCCAAAAGGAAAAGTACCGAAAAAATATATAAAACCAAGTCTTCCTAAATTTCAAGCTTTAATCAACAATGAAATTTGGCAGTTTATAACCAATATTTTGCATGTTTTGATAAAAATAACCGTGTTATGATTTTGAGGCCACAGACGTACTAATTTGATGCTTGGGTTTATAGTCCCCGGGGTTAGTCGTTGAATTTTGAGCAAAATGAATTCATAGTGTGTGTTCACTGATTCAAAATCTTTTGAGAATGATTCCAGGAACTTCTAGTTTTTCGTCAAAAATGATTATCTTCTTATAAAGTCAACATGAAGCCGCTTGAATGCTAAATAAGTACACAATATGTAAATTAATTGGTCTCGCCGACAGATCAAATCTTCGGTTTTCTTACAACTTTCAGGTCGTGATGCGGCGCGCAAAATAATTTCCCCAAGAAAATTTTACATGATTCGTAGAGATCACTATTTCAACTTTAGCTCGGGTTGTTTTTTTGGCAAAAAAGTTTCGTCGCACATGGAAAAAATCCTCATTATTTTTACCCTACTTTAAGAGAGGTTTTGTATGTGCTCCAAAAATAAATTGAGTAAAAATTGAAAAATTAAAGCAAAATTTCTGAAACTCTGCCAATTGCTTCTTAAGATACCAGTTAACTACTCTTTAATGTCATTACAGCACTAGCATTATTCATATGGTCGCGAGAAGCTGTTAAAGTTGATGTAAATTTTCCGCCGAAAATTAGCAAATTTAGTCGAAAATCTTTAACTTCGATTTTCTCGAAAACTAAGCGGTATTTTACCAAACCAACTACACAGTTGTTTTCCTTACATCATGGCCTATCTAAGTTTAAAATATGAGCGAAATTCATTTTTCGACTCTTGCCACCCGATGTTTGGTTTTTGCTGACATGCCCTCTGAAATACATGTATGGTAAAAAACTTTATTGTATGGTAAACTTTATTTAAACACGGTAAAAACATCAGGTTAACATTATACAAATAAGATAGATATAAAAACTGTTTTTCATGATTGCCGTGTGAGTACGAGTCTATTAGACTAACATAGTGCACTTATCAATACACATTTTGAATGTATTGAGGGAACTAGTGCATCTTGCTTCAGTGGATAGATTATTCCACAATTTGGCGCCACTGAATTGGAAACTTCGTTTCATAATCTCTGTGCGTGGCTTAGGAAGAGTTAATTTATTCACACATGTGACTTGGTTAATGATATTGCTATGAAGCAAAATTCTAGTCTTTTAGACAAATTCGTAACTTTGTTCCTAAAAAATAATTGATAGAACGTTTATTACCATACAGATGGTTATGGACCATTGATATTAATTAGGCAGGTGGCAACGATGTTTTGACACGATTCAGCCAACAGGTCGGGTCATGTAGTAGGGTTACCGCAAGTGATTTATTACATACGTGTAACTATGTAACAAGCAAACAGACTTGATCTACGTGTTTGTAAAATCTACGACAGCGACGTTAACCGGAAGTGTAAATAACTTCCTTTTGGGGTTTCGCTTT
Source organism: Anthopleura sola (assembly GCA_023349425.1). Lineage (NCBI taxonomy): Eukaryota > Metazoa > Cnidaria > Anthozoa > Actiniaria > Actiniidae > Anthopleura > Anthopleura sola. The sequence continues at coordinate 261,174 of JALHLI010000049.1, forward strand.
CATTTTTGGAGTTGACTTTACTGAGACAATGTTTTGAATGAAATTCACAATGAACAGAACCCCAAAGAGAAAATATTGACACTTCCGGTTGACGTCGCCGTCGTCTTAAGGTCACTGATAAAGACTAATAAGGGCGTTAGCGCAGGAGAGGGTGGATTTGATTTGCCCAACTCTTCCCCAATCCACACGCGTCCAAGACAAGGACTGACTTTGAAGCGGAAACGATCGAGGGACTTTGGCAGTCTAGATTTATAACTGCGCTTGAAGAACAAAATGTTAGCAGCTGTAGGTGCGACAATCTTGACAAATTCAGACAAGATTGGTAAGGTAGCTGGTGCAATAACCTCGCTGGATGCTCAAGGTTGGACATGGTTTGGTCTTGCTTGTGAAGGAGGAGGAAGAAGAAACGCCATGAGTATATGTAATGGAACCAATCATGATATCGAGCTTGTGAGAACCTATCTTCACTGGGGCAAATGTAAAGTACCAGCTGATGCTTACATCGCATCGATGAGACAGGATGATTGCTTGTTCCATAATGCCGGTAGCTGGGCTGCTACTGGGTCCAGTGGCATTGTTACATACAAGTTACAACACAACACTAACCTTCATATCATGTGGGACTGCCCGTTTAACTTCGACTACTCAGATAACTTCATTGGGCTGATGCTGACCTCGAAGCCTGCTCTCCTTAACCCTGATGAAACATTATTCAAAAACATGTATCAAGACTGGAAAGATTTGAATTTGACGCCTGAAAAAGAAAGCACATATGATCTTGTTTGCTGTGGACCAGGCAAGGCAGGCTCTAAAGATGTGGGTGGAAAAGAGTGTTGGGGGTATGGTAGGCCCTGCAAGGTGTGCGATGGACACTATATGGCATTTGCAACCATGGGAGACCGGCATGCTACAACTAGCAAGATTACGATCTTGAATAACGAGGCTTGAACGCGTGACATTGCAGGATAAAAAAGATACGGTGTCATGACAAGTTAATAATAACAAAATAATAATGATGATGATAATAATAATAATTACATTTGTAGAGCGCAGTTTATCATAATAATGTTTAGCTGCGCTGATTAAAAATTATATAGTCAGAAAGTTCATAAAGCAATGCAATTTATGATTATATCAAAATCTATAACTAAAATTAATGATATGCTTTTGAAATAGATTCGTTTTGAACATTCTTGGTCAAATTTCTCAGGCAAAAGTTGAGATTGGCGCATAATATAATCTAAACAAGTTCATGGAAATGTATCAATGTTCTGGGATTCAGTCAGTTTTTGAAGAATTATTCTGTTTGTTGATGTAATATCTGATGATTTTTTCCATTCTTAAAAATTAATAAATTTAATTAGTTTGAAAGAATGCGTGACTTGTTTGTTTTAATTGAGATATATGCGAGGGACTGGGTTGTGTCACGTACTCCACAATGTCACGCTAGTATCAAATCAAAATGGCTTCGTTCCTCGTGTTCTTCTCTGTTTCTTTTCTAGTCTTGAATGTTCATCATCTTCTAATTTCTTCAGCATCTCATACAGAGATGGTCAAGCTATCTGGTGGTAGGTTTAGGATGGGAACTGATGCCAAGGACGGCAAAGATGGCGAAGGACCATCAAAGATGGTCAAAGTCAAGTCATTCTTGATTGATAAATTCCCTGTCACAAACGAGAATTTTAGAACATTTGTACGAGAAAAGAAATATAAAACTGAGGCTGAGAAGTTTGGATGGAGTTTTGCATTTTTTTCTGCTGTGCCTGAGAAGACTCTCTCCAAGATTAAGCAGTCAGTTCAGGTATAGTTTGAAAGGCTCTTTTGTTTTAGACTACATCTAAAATGCCTACAGACTGATGAACTTTGTTTTAAAACTCTCAAATAAAACTCAGTCAAATTAGGGGGGGGGGGGGGGCAGGTGGGAGGGGGTAAGTGTTGAATGGCAAGCATGTTATAGTTGTTGTTCATATTTGCAATTGTTGTTGTTCAACAGGGTGCGCCGTGGTGGGTGCCAGTGAACAGAGCTTATTGGAGGCAGGTAAACAGATATTATACAACTCGTGCTTCTAGTCACACTTTGCAATTCTGTCATGTGTTCTTGTCACTTCTTTCAAACTCTGTTACTGAAAGGAGCATGAGAAAAAAGCTGTTGTTCAGCTCCTTGTTATTAAAATTATCATCACCATCATTATTAATCATCAACATTATCATCATCATAGCCAACATCATCATTATCATCATCATCATCATCATCATCTTTATTTTTAATGGACAGCCACAAGGACCAGGAACATCCATCAAGGACAAGATGAACCAACCTGCTGTTCATATCAGTTATAACGATGCTAAGGAATACTGCACATGGGCTGGGAAAAGGTTACCTACTGAGAAAGAATGGGAGTTTGCAGCAAGAGGTGGTCTCAAAGGTTAGTCAATGACTCTATTAACTTTCCCCAAAATCAGCAGTACATTGTGATAATGAGATCATTGAGTCTTTCTTAATTTGCAAATGCTTATTGAATAATATTGATCTATAGCATTGTTAATTATATGTTCAACAGAAAATATATATCCTTGGGGGAACAATTTTGAAGAGAAAAGAATGAATATTTGGCAGGTATGATATACTCCTCAAACCTTGACCACCCCTTGGAAATTCCAATCCTCTATGAGGTATGGGTATTTTCTGGAACTACACAATATACCCTCCTCAAACCCTCCTCAGATCTCCACCCCTTAGAAATTTCAATCCCCTCTATGGGGGAAGTATATATATATTTTCTGGAACTACACAATATACCCTCCTCAAACCCTCCTCAGATCTCCACCCCTTAGAAATTCCCATCCCCTTCATGGCTGAGGTATAGATATATTTTCTGCAACTACACATTATACCCTCTTCAGACCCTCCCCACCCCTTAGAAATTTCAACACCACTTTGTGGTATATGAACTTTCATGATCCTGAAACACAACTCTCTCTCCTAGTGGTGCAGAGAGGGATTGGGGCAGGGGTCTACCATAATCATTCTGTACGGTGCAACACAGATATACAATGAACAGAGAGGTTGGTAATTCACTTTCCCATTCATATGATTTTGTTCTCTTTTTACTTCATTTCATTTTAGGGAAAATTTCCTCATGAAAATACCAAGAAAGATGGATACCACTGGACTGCTGCAGTGGATGCTTTTCCCTCTCAAAATGATTATGGTGAGCATCATGAATTCACCAATCCCCATCTTTATACCACTATCCTTTTTATAGTTACTTCTTTTGTTGGGCATTTATCTTACACAATCCCCAGTCACAACTGAAATGATTCTGGTGTTGTTGGGATCAAGACATACCATGGTATGACCCTGTTTCAGGGTTGATCTTAATAGCCAACTTTTGATATTCTAGTTGAGTGATTATACACACAAAGCAATTCAAGGAGAGGCTCTGGGGAAACAAAAGAATTTATTAGGATTACTCCATTGTTTCGTCTTGAGTTGCTTTGTGCGTGACCACTCAACTAAAGTGGGCTATTTTAATGCTCTTGTGTTATTTTTCCTAGGGATGTATGATATGGTTGGGAATGCTTGGGAATGGGTGTCAGATGAATTTAAAACCCCTGGGGGTGGTGGAGAGAAGAAATTTGTTCTTCGTGGTGGTTCATATTTGGATTCTGTTGATGGTGCATTTAATCATGTGGCACGAGTAACAACAAGGTAAGAATGGAATAAATAATTAGATATTATATTTGTAATTATTCTAACTAGTATGTGCACTCTGATTGGATGACAACTGTGCTGTATTAGTGAATAGAGCATGGTGCTGTCCATGGATGGGAAGGCAAGGAAAAAGAGATAATGAAATATAAGGCATTCAGAGAGAAGACTATGGGCTATGTTATGAAAGTCACAGATCAAGTTATTGGTCAGTTATTGCAATATGTGGGATACAAAGAGAAGGCTATAGGCTATGTTTTGCATACCAGTCACCCCCTTTAAAATGTGCTTCACCATCCCTGTGAAATGGTGTATTAGTGTGCCTCCGCTGAAAATGATTTATTTGGTAGCAAAACCTCCAGGAATCAAAACGTGAAATGAAAAAATTATTCTTTTCAGAATGGGAAATACAGCAGATGCTGGATCTGATAACATCACCTTCAGGTGTGCAAAGAGTATACCAAAAGATGACTTGTAAACATATTTACAGTATGTTTATTATTGACTTTTATTCTACATACATATATATTAAATTCATTATTTCAAATGTTATGCACCTGAACAGTGAGTCTATGTTTTAGGAATGGCCTTGAATGGATACATCAAATTGTTTGCAGTAGTTTAAGATCGCGATTGAAGACAAAAATATTATAAGATGAGTTTTTTGCTCATCTTGCAAGAGCAAGCCCACAAACATACAAAATTCCAAAAAGCAGATTAACCATGGCGGTCTTTTGAGGAATTTCTGCGAGGTTTCCATGGCAACAGTCGGAATTTAATTTGCAAGCCAGTGGGATTGACAACAGAGGCAACAAAACGAAAGCTGAATGAAAAGGCGCGATTAAAGAGAGCATAATGTAAGGTAAAACTAACAATAAAGTGTAAACCAAACGAGCATTCTTCTTCCCTAACAGAATCGCCATGGTAACGATTCCTGCTTTCTTGTCTGTCTCGAGGTCCCGGATGTTGTTTCTGGGGATACAAATTTCATTTCAAATCATTTAAGATTTCCTATTTACTTTTCATTTCCGAAAAAAAATTGTTTCTTACTAACATATCCTTTGTTTTCACACACATACACATATGCGTACATTAAAGGTAATCTAAACTATGCTCTAAGTTGGTTCAAGGAAAGAGAAAAAAGAGAAAAATGTTTTATAGTAGTATTTTGGTTTATCTTAATTGATGGTGTCATGATTATATGTTGGGTAATTTTGTTGATGAAAACGAGAAAGGATGATAATTGCTTGATTGACTGAGTGTTTGATGTGGCTTACCCGTGTAATATGGCTTCTGTATGAAAGGCAAGAGGAAGAACCATGATAACACACTGTAAGGAGAATTCCCCGGTCTGAACAGCATACGTAAACAAGGTTATGACAGGACCAAACGCTACAAAAACCACCAGGTCACCAAGAGCCACGTATTTGAGTCCTATACTTCCAGTATAGATAAACGAAGCTAGCATTCCCGTTAGGAAAATTGGGAATACTTTCATGGGTGTTATGGAGGGATAACCTAGGCAGATGACAATATATGATGCAATGGCGACTTCGTAGCAGACATAAATCAAGATTTTCACCTCTCGAGGACTGAGTGTTTTCTTGACAAGAGTTTTGTCGTCTGACGTTGTCGTGTCGATTCCATTTTTGTAGTCGAATAGTGTGTTAACAAGGTTACCTGCTGCATGAGTTGCCAGAACTGTTACCAACGTCAAGATTAAGCGAAGCAAGTCGAAGTTCTCGCTAGATTTCCAAGCCATTACCGTTCCGATAAGAACCGCCATGGACGAGGCAGTAAAGGACCATGGTCGAAGGGAAATAACATAGGATTTCATCTTTTTCGCAAAAGATGTTGCTTCATAGTCTTTTTTCTTCAAGGAAAGCATTTTTTCGATAAAGAAACAAGCTCTCAACGCTTTCAAAAATGAATAGATGAGCAAAAGAGTTTGTTACGGAAATATAAAACTGGATTTTGGCTACACGTGGCGTTAGAGTATTGAAAACAAAAAATATGAATATTAAATAACGGAAGCATTTCAGTCGGGGTACTAAATAATGCCTGAGTAAATAATTTCTGTTTTTTCTTCACTTGTAAAATATATTAATTTTTTTTCAGACATTTTAAGAGCAAATTAGTATCGGATATTATCGAAAACGAGTTCACTTTTAGTGGATTCAGCTATTCAAACAGAGACGTGTGGGTGACTTCAAAGGACAAACAAATGAATGCTTTTTGCTTATTTATTATAATCCTTTATTCTTATACCAAATGACTGATTTAACACCAAAAACATTCATGTCAGAAATTCAAAGTTTACAGAAAACGAATGCCTGATTAACTTTCTTTTCACTGAATTCCAAGTTATTTATAGAGCGTGATCTCACCTCTGGGGTCGGTCTCGATCGGGTTTGATTCCTGTACTCGACATCTCACGGAGTAGAGTTTACTAGGTTTGATTTGAGCGTCTGGTTTCCGCAAAACCTAATAAGCTAAATTTCCAAATATTGGATAAGTTGGTTAGTAGCCTGAGAAAACAGACGTCTTTTCGCTCCTCATCCCCCCGCCATGCAAACTAGTTGGTTAGCCGTGCTCTGACTTTAGTCAGCCCAGAGGTTGTTTCAAAGTTTGATAACATTTGAATTCACAGTTTTCGAAAAGTTATGCAACTGATACTTATGCCTGTTTTTTTGTTTGATAAACTAACTAAGCACACTATAAAATATTATCTATAAAGTATCTATAAAGCCTATAAAGTATTAGTAAAATATTGGGTTTTTTCCATTTCTTAGCTTGCATTCAAGATCCTTACATGGTAACACAGCACCAACATGCTAATAGTGTTCATATCAGTTACTATACTTCTTGTCTTATTGTGTGAATCCTAAAGTCCATCCATGATGATTCCATTTAATTCTAACTTGTGGAAACTCAAAGGTTAATAAGCTTACATTGATTTGCTTACTTAGTTTTATAGAACTTACTTCAAAGAATCTATCAAAACTGACTTGAAAATCACACCTGTAAACTATCGTCCAGGACTTTCAGTTCCCCAAAGCATTGTCAGCCATTTCCATGATGTTCTCATAGGTCAGAGCCTCAATATCTATGGTTTTCTTCAGCCACTTGATACCTTTACCAGCCACCATTTCCCATTCGTCTTTTTTGTCTTTGAACTTGCCAAATAGACACGACAATGCCAAGGCTGTGGCCCACAAACTTTGCTTGTTGCTGGCTTTCAATTGTGATGGACAAGTTTCCTTGAGTTTGTCCATGGTCACACCACAGATCCTGGCCAACTGTTCTGTTAGCTGCCATGAACCTGAAGCTTTCTGTAAGGAAACAAGATCGAGGAGATCGTTTCCTTTAGGAGGCGGGGAAGAAAAGAAAGCAGGAAGAGGATGCCCAACATCCTCGTATTCACCTTCTTCAATAGTTGGATCATAATCATGTCGTGCGAATTCTCTGTTCATCATGCTACCTGGAAGAACGCAATCACCGATTTCAATGGAAGGTGGTGGATCGGCGCCTTGAGTAGCTATTGCCATCTCTTTATCCCTCCTATTATCCTTCGGCTTTCCTTTATTAAGTAACTGAGGCAGACCAGACTTCGATTTCTTCTTCAATTTCATCCCATAATGTGCTTTAGCACAGTATCGCCTTCGTAGCATGTTTAGTGGTGGTTTTGTCATTGGACGTGACACAGGTTCATGGTTCTCCTTGTCAACTGCAACAAACGAAGTCAGTTTGGATATCACGTTGGCAGATTTACTCAGTCTTATGATTTCTTCCTTCTCGTCATCTCTGTTCAAGTCATCTTGGTGTTGCTGCTTTGCTTGGATCAAAGCCTTTGCAGCCAAACGATGAAGTAACTTGTTTTCCCCTGATGGTGATGACACTCCTTCAAAACTGACTTTGTATGTTACTTGTTCATCTCCCGATGCGGTGGATAAAGTAGCGGTCACTGTTACCGTACCAATCAGCGGTTTGACGTCCTTGTTCTTCGTGAGTGACAGAACTCCATACACAACCAGGCTCTCGCCACTAAAGACTGCTGGAAGCGGATTTGGGACACTTTCAGCGTTACATCCTTTGGGTAAGTCCCAAGTTACTTTACAGTCTAGGAGAGATGGCTGCAGGGCATTCTTGAGCATCTTGATGACCTGTTGGATAATAATATCATGAGCTGCTTAACCCTCCCTGCTTACAACACAATGACTCAGAATCAGTGTCCTATTAGAGGGATGGTTCCGGGGGGCATGATCACCATCAGGTCAAAAAGGTAAACAGAAAGATACGAAGCAGACTATGACAAGCAAGTAAAACAGACATTCAACATTTTTAATATTTTACGAAAAGTAATACAGACCTTTGCTTGCATGTGATCAGTCGATATCACAAATTCAGCCTTTCCTCTGCCTGCTCTAGCAACTCCCTTAATCAATGCAGTTGACGCACCACTACCAATCCCCAATGCAAAACACCTACCAATAATCAAATAAATAAGATTCAATCAGTAAATGTACAACCCTATTCTAGTTTCTTCTCACACAAGTAGACTTACCTTGCTTTGTCAGCGCTTCGTCTCGTTAAATCAATGACTTGTTGTGTGTTACCCACTGCACCATCTGTCAAGAGAAACACTTGACGAGGATAACCTTTGATGAGAGGCTGTGAAAACACATCTTCTAGAGGTCTGAGGATTTCAGTCCCTCCTAGATCTGCCTCCATGAACTGGGCATGATAACAAGCCTTGTCTACAGAAGAATCATTGTAAGCTTCACTCTTTTTGAACAACTTTTTAAAAGAACTTCCAAATCCTACGACGTTGAAATAACAGTCGTCTGGTAAACTTTTCAGAAACAAAAGAAGTGTTTCTCTTGCACTTTTAATGCCTGATCCACTCATACTTCCGCTTCGATCCACGACAAATATAAACTCTCCTCGTTCAAGGGCGGCAGAGCTGTGGAACTCAGGGAAGAAATTTAACATGACTACTTGTTTGGACATCACATCATTCGTGTCTGGTGTCACGCAATCTTCCAGCAAAGCGTGTGGTTCAAAAGGCTTACAACCCAACACATGCACCTGTACATCAGCATCGAACTGGTATTCTTCGTCGGCTAGTCGAACTTTAGCTCGTCGGTTATCGTCAGGATTGATATCAACCTTGAGTCGGTTACAAGGAGAGGTGATTTCTTGGATGGAAGACGTACATTGAACATCCAGTTCGAAGTCAAAGGAATATTTTGTACTCACTGAAGCAATGGTGGGCATTGTTGTGGTGAGACTATGCGGGGAGTCCATCGGAGTATATCTAGGGTTGAGTACTGTAGGAAGTACAAGCACAACTCGTCCTTCTTGTTCTACAGCCAGTCCTGTCACAAACGTAATCTCGACTGTTGCTGATTTTTTCGGAGGCAGATTTCCCACGTTAATTTGAAAGATGTCTGAGCTCTCATCGCTTTCTTCGAGCAGATAAGCATTGTGGCCACTGCTAATAGCATCATCGTACGTATCACGAGCTTCTTGCTTCTCTTGCACCTCAGCCACGATGGTTCTTCCATCGATAGTAGCTTGAAAACCACACACGGCTGCTTCTTCATCCAGAGGGAACACGTAGATGGCTTCTATGGGGCTGTCTGTGCTGTTGATGTATTCCATGGTAGCTGTGACTTCCGCTGTAAATCCTATCAAAGTTCCACGAACTTGAATCTTTTGCAAAGGAACTCCAGTTCGTCCATTCTTATCAACTAATCCGTACCGAGCCATCTGTGCTTTTTCAGTGAAAGGAAAGACTGCTTGATTTAGCCGGGTTATTAGTCAAAGCGGAAAAAACGAACGCGTAATATGGTGATGCAAGAATTCTAGAAATTCTGTTTATCATAATAAATGATTAAGGAGGCTCATTAAGGAGGCTCATATATTATGTCAAGGTGCATTGAACCGAACATTGCTCTGTTCTTGCTCTTTGACTGTAGACATATTTTTCAAAATATTCTCATTGGTTATTCGGCATAATTTATTTCCTCATTCATATAACATATTTAAGGGTTAGTAAATGATATAAGATATATCACCATCATTATGATATCTCTTCGAATTACCTACCTTAACATGTGAACATTACGACATACACAAGACATAGTTAAAACTACATGTATGCGTGACGTAGTGTTCTAAGAATAAACCATGACACACAATACAATATATATGAGTCGAAAAGATTGCCATTGAGAAACAGTGATAGTCTGTTCCGCTTTGTGTTGAAGAAGTTCTGGACACATTTTTACACCAGAATAATGCCTCGGTACGGATTAGTTGATAAAAATGGACGGACTGGAGTTCCTTTGCAAAAGATTCAAGTTCGTGGAACTTTGATAGGATTTACAGCGGAAGTCACAGCTACCATGGAATACATCAACAGCACAGACAGCCCCATAGAAGCCATCTACGTGTTCCCTCTGGATGAAGAAGCAGCCGTGTGTGGTTTTCAAGCTACTATCGATGGAAGAACCATCGTGGCTGAGGTGCAAGAGAAGCAAGAAGCTCGTGATACGTACGATGATGCTATTAGCAGTGGCCACAATGCTTATCTGCTCGAAGAAAGCGATGAGAGCTCAGACATCTTTCAAATTAACGTGGGAAATCTGCCTCCGAAAAAATCAGCAACAGTCGAGATTACGTTTGTGACAGGACTGGCTGTAGAACAAGAAGGACGAGTTGTGTTTGTACTTCCTACAGTACTCAACCCTAGATATACTCCGATGGACTCCCAGCATAGTCTCACCACAACAATGCCCACCATTGCTTCAGTGAGTACAAAATATTCCTTTGACTTCGAACTGGATGTTCAATGTGCGTCTTCCATCCAAGAAATCACCTCTCCTTGTAACCGACTCAAGGTTGATATCAATCCTGACGATAACCGACGAGCTAAAGTTCGACTAGCCGACGAAGAATACCAGTTCGATGCTGATGTACAGGTGCATGTGTTGGGTTGTAAGCCTTTTGAACCACACGTTTTACTGGAAGATTGCGTGACACCAGACACGAATGATGTGATGTCCAAACAAGTAGTCATGTTAAATTTCTTCCCTGAGTTCCACAGCTCTGCCGCCCTTGAACGAGGAGAGTTTATATTTGTCGTGGATCGAAGCGGAAGTATGAGTGGATCAGGCATTAAAAGTGCAAGAGAAACACTTCTTTTGTTTCTGAAAAGTTTACCAGACGACTGTTATTTCAACGTCGTAGGGTTTGGAAGTTCTTTTAAAAAGCTGTTCAAAAAGAGTGAAGCTTACAATGATTCTTCTGTAGACAAGGCTTGTTATCATGCCCAGTTCATGGAGGCAGATCTAGGAGGGACTGAAATCCTCAGACCTCTAGAAGATGTGTTTTCACAGCCTCTCATCAAAGGTTATCCTCGTCAAGTGTTTCTCTTGACAGATGGTGCAGTGGGTAACACACAACAAGTCATTGATTTAACGAGACGAAGCGCTGACAAAGCAAGGTAAGTCTACTTGTGTGAGAAGAAACTAGAATAGGGTTGTACATTTACTGATTGAATCTTATTTATTTGATTATTGGTAGGTGTTTTGCATTGGGGATTGGTAGTGGTGCGTCAACTGCATTGATTAAGGGAGTTGCTAGAGCAGGCAGAGGAAAGGCTGAATTTGTGATATCGACTGATCACATGCAAGCAAAGGTCTGTATTACTTTTCGTAAAATATTAAAAATGTTGAATGTCTGTATTACTTGCTTGTCATAGTCTGCTTCGTATCTTTCTGTTTACCTTTTTGACCTGATGGTGATCATGCCCCCCGGAACCATCCCTCTAATAGAACACTGATTCTGAGTCATTGTGTTGTAAGCAGGGAGGGTTAAGCAGCTCATGATATTATTATCCAACAGGTCATCAAGATGCTCAAGAATGCCCTGCAGCCATCTCTCCTAGACTGTAAAGTAACTTGGGACTTACCCAAAGGATGTAACGCTGAAAGTGTCCCAAATCCGCTTCCAGCAGTCTTTAGTGGCGAGAGCCTGGTTGTGTATGGAGTTCTGTCACTCACGAAGAACAAGGACGTCAAACCGCTGATTGGTACGGTAACAGTGACCGCTACTTTATCCACCGCATCGGGAGGTGAACAAGTAACACACAAAGTCAGTTTTGAAGGAGTGTCATCACCATCAGGGGAAAACAAGTTACTTCATCGTTTGGCTGCAAAGGCTTTGATCCAAGCAAAGCAGCAACACCAAGATGACTTGAACAGAGATGACGAGAAGGAAGAAATCATAAGACTGAGTAAATCTGCCAACGTGATATCCAAACTGACTTCATTTGTTGCAGTTGACAAGGAGAACCATGAACCTGTGTCACGTCCAATGACAAAACCACCACTAAACATGCTATATTCGTTAGACTTAATGATGGCAGGCAGTTATTGTGCAGTTGACAAATGCAAAAAGAAGAAAAAATCATCTTTTCTGCCTTCATTGACATTTGGACGGAAGAAGAAGAGCAAGACTAAAGTGATGATGTCGTCAAATTCTCCCATTACCTGTAAAAGCACCGGGCTACCACCTGAGATCCTTCGAAAAAACGATCAACCCGATGATTCGAATTCTGGTACCGATTGTATTGAAGATGATGAAGAATTAGAAGGCGATCTTCCTCTTCCTGCTTTCGGGTCTTCCTCGCCTCCTAAAGGAAACGATCTCCTCGATCTTGTTTCCTTACAGAAAGCTTCAGGTTCATGGCAGCTAACAGAACAGTTGGCCAGGATCTGTGGTGTGACCATGGACAAACTCAAGGAAACTTGTCCATCACAATTGAAAGCCAGCAACAAGCAAAGTTTGTGGGCCACAGCCTTGGCATTGTCGTGTCTATTTGGCAAGTTCAAAGACAAAAAAGACGAATGGGAAATGGTGGCTGGTAAAGGTATCAAGTGGCTGAAGAAAACCATAGATATTGAGGCTCTGACCTATGAGAACATCATGGAAATGGCTGACAATGCTTTGGGCAACTGAAAGTCCTGGACGATAGTCTACAGGTGTGATTTTCAAGTCAGTTTTTGATAGATTCTTGGAAGTAAGTTCTATACAACTAAGTAAGCAAATCAATGTAAGCTTATTAACCTTTGAGTTTCCACAAGTTAGAATTAAATGGAATCATCATGGATGGATTTTAATCTCAATAAGAAGACAATATCATGAACTTTATCGTATTACCATGTAAAAAAAATAATTATTTCAAGGGAGACCCAAAAGACCATTAAAACACAATTGTTTTAATCCAAATCTTGATAGATCGATTACTATCATCAATTAAGAGATAATTTATATCTGCTCTCCTGGTTTCTTATTACAATCTATAACTATTAGGGAGACATTTTCTCCTATTTATGGGGGAGGGGAGGGGAGGGGAGGGGAGGAGGGACGTTTGTTAAGATATACATTGATTATACTATTCAGTGTTTTTTTTGCTTTTCTGAAGATCAATGTTCCCCTATACTGGTTCTAAGAATATGAAATTTACTTTTCATGAGGTACTTATAGAACAGATTCTGTATGAGTGGGAACATGAATGATGACTTTCATAAGGACCAATCACATACATTGAAACTCAAATATTATCCAATCAGAAAGCTAGAATATTGAAACTATTTCAAAGTTACAGTTCTTTTTCCCCACTCCTACAAAATCTGGTGTACACAGAGAGATTCTACATGGTAGTTGAGGAGCTACCATAGATCTTGTTTGCAATGTTGTTGAGCTGTTCCAGGAAGATAAAGGTAAGAACTGTGTGTGGTCCAATTCGGAAGTAGTATGGAGTAAAGCCTTTCCATAGAGCAAAGACACCTTCTTTACGAATGATACTAACAAACACATCCTAAAACACAAACATGATGCAGTTTCAGTGACATTTTATGGACAAGGAACTTGGAGGGGGTGAGCCACACCCAATACTTTAGAAATAACAATGGCATGGAGGTTGGCTCCCTCACAATAAGGGCATATAGAGACCCCCTTTGCAAGGCTCATAACAACTATGGTATATTGTCTGTAATGCATGCCTTTTCATGGTAAAATATTAATTATCATGCATTTACTTACAATTGAACCTTTGTATTCTGGTTTACCATCAATTATTCTCATGTTTTGAATACTAAGGAGGAAAAAGAAAAACAATAAATAAAACAGCAACATTTATCCTTTCCTCCCTCCATCAATCAATCAATCAATCAATCAATCAATCAATCAATCAATCATCCATCAATCCCTCCCTCCCCCTCCCTTCAATTATCTAATACGATCCATCTCTCCATCCACTCCATTTGTACCTATCTTACCGTGTTTTAGCAATATCTATTGGCATTGATGCAATAGTTGTGGCCAGTCCACTGATCATGCTTGCACCAAAGTGACATATTATATTGTCATTAAAATACTCTGCGTAAAGAAACAACAACATGTATTATACCTTCATTTGCCAGAAATGATGTTTATGCCAAGTCGAGGAATGCAACCCAAGATCCCAGAGGTGAAAGTCAGACTTACAACAGTACACCACCCTTGATTCACTTTTAATGTTAAACTGTTTTTACAAGAACGATGAATGACATTGAACTTACTTGTTGACAATAGGAACTGCTTTGCTTGTGAATATGTTGCAAGCTGTGTGGCATTGACTACCATTGCACGTACTACAGTAGGGCCACAACCCTATAACAAAACAAGCACATGATCAATTTTTTTTAAAAAATCAAAAGGAATCCTCGCAGATCTGTGGGAAAAAATAATTCTTTGTTTGAAGTAAAGCCAATTAACAGATTAACATGTGAACTATCAAGAGGATCAGCCAGAGGTGTTTGGCTGGACAAGTGCAAGACAAGGACCATTTTTTATCAGGGATATTGGGAGGGGGTTATATGGGGAGGGGCTGTGGAATTCACTTGGTAAACCCATACAAGAAATCTGACCCCCCTTGTTTTATTGAAGGTGCTCTGCGACTTTGATTTTTGTGTGTGGCCTCCCTCTTGAGCCTAATTTTTTTAATCACCCCCTTAAATCCCAACCCCTTCTTGCTGGTAAAACATGAACAGTCCCTTGCTTGTTGGCAGGTGGTCAGTCACATATATCCATAAAAAATATCCAAGGCCTGCAAAGAAATGAAATAAATCAAAAGTGACATACTCTCCATAACGTTAAAATCCCTTCTTCTTTAGTCATCCTGTACAGAGCATTAAACACATTAGTGTAGCCTCGACGCTGCTCCACTGGTAACCTGCAAGCCAATCACATAACACCATAATCAGTCAAGTTTACAGTTTATATTTGCTTTGTCTTCATAAACATTGTATATTATATCTATACCTAGTTCAAAAAACGGTCATTAGAGACATACAAGATACATGTAGATGGTAGGTCAAGAATCCCAAAAGGAATTATGGGCATACAACTAAACACTAATAACCAAAGCACAAGCAACACTGGATATCTCAACACAAATCCCCATGTTCTTGATGAAAATAATAAGAAGAAATGCAAGTCATTCCAGCTATTCTTGGATCTTGGAATGACCTATTGCTTATTGCCTGTTGCTTATTGCCTTTATTTGGTTTACACAAACTCTTTTGAAATAGGTGTATGTACCTTCCATCAGACGTCATTCTAATCAATGAGATTTCAGCTGGAGTTCCAACAAATGAACCTACTGCACCAGATGTCATACCTTTAAAAAACATAAGACTTTATTAATAATCTCTAATATTATCTGGACTTTCTGATCTTTAGAGGGCTTTCATCTATTAGGAAATTAGGGGAGGAGGTAAGCAAAAATAAGGGGGGGGGGCACAATTTTTTGAACCAACATGGAGGGGAGTTGCCAACATAATTTTTTTGAATTATTTATATATTATAACCATTATTAGTAATTTGCAATTTAGGGGACAAAACATATAAGGGTTGTAAAGAGGGGTACCAAAAGCCCCAAACATTTTTTTAAACTTCAGAAATCACAAAATGTCCACCCTCTGCAAACCCATAAATAAACCCATAATTTAATTATGAAGGGTGCCAATCAAAACTTTACAAATGATATACTGTCATCAAAGTCTGTTGCTTTTTGCATTTATTACTTCATCCTGACTTCGTCACTCATTCACTGCACTCAGCAAACTGTTACTTCACTTTTTTAAAATAAAAATGCTTCTGCTAGAAGAGGTGTCAAGTTGTGGCAAGTCTTATGATTTACTCAATAAACCACAACATGGCTCATTAAAGTTTTAGTGTATTGTTTGCAGTGCTTATTCTGGGCAGTGCATATTTGAGGGCAGCACTCTTTAAAATGGACAATTGCAAATTGCAAAATTTCTGGAGAGAGCTAGATGTGGGCAGAATGAAATATGCCCACTTTGAACTGAAAAACATTGTAATACAGGTGAATAAGTTTCTAAGGCTGGTTTAGACCGAGTCTTACCATACTTGCATCATAGTTTGTCCAGGCTAATGCTATGATTAAGCACCACATTGTAATTGTAAACGAATGAGATGTCTATTCAAGGGCAGGGCTTCAATGAGTATATATGGTAATTTATCACCTTAGTTCTGTTTATTACAATATGATGTTATAGCAGCTTACCTAAAGCAGCTTTCTTATAAAATGGTAATGGAGTACCATCAGGGCTGTAAAAAAATAATCATACATTCTACATGTAATAACTGGAATACTAGCAGAGGATGTCTGTTGTAAAATAAACCTTTTTTGAATTCATAAAACACATGTAGGAGATCATAAAAAGACTCATTAACTCAGTCATTGCACAACTTCAATAATGCAAACACTTCCAAATTCCACAGACCTTCACAGGAACACATGGATATTCTACACAAAAGCAAGGCCTACCCTGAGCAACAAAGAATAGACCATCTTAGCTTCTGTAATTATTGCCCATTACAGCCCACATGACATTCCCTTGAGAAATTTTCTCTGATTTAAATGTTTACACATGAAAGAATCAACCCCCAAGAGTGGCATCACATGGTCTGAAATGGGTACAACAAACAACGAAGCTAAAAGTGTCTATTAAAACCAGAGTGTTAACTTGAAAAACTGTCTGTCTGTCTGTGTAATATGAAAGATTATGGTAACCTTACAGGCCGTATTAATTAGAGTACCAAAGCATGCATGCATATATTAAGGTATATCCAATATAATTCCAAATATTTTTATATATTTACTTTTTGTAGTGCTCTAGTAGTGTAGTATAAACACCAAGCCTTGTCGTTGTGTATGTTGCTTGACGAAGTAGACCAGCAGACAAACTGAAAAAGTTTTAAAAAAACATGTCACTGACACCTTACAGCCATTCTCAATATCCTGCAAACTTGGTAGTTACAAGTTTTCTGTTGCAATTTGATTTTCATTTCCAGAAGTCAAAAATATAAAAGGTATTGACTGATAAGTTTTGATTGACAGCAGCTAAAAACAATTTCACAACAAGCCATTGAAATGCCTGAGTTTGCAGAATATTAAGAATAACATGAGTGGAGTTTGGCTTAGTGAGTAAACTTACCCATTGTAGACTCCAAAAAACCCCTCATTTCTCAAGATAGAAATGACAGCATGAATACTGCTTCTATGCTCTTTGGCAGCTCCTCCGATACCTGTCAATCAATGCATTACCATGGTAACCATAACAGGTCAAGTGTGAAAAATCATGACAAATGGTAAGGTGATGTTATAAAAGTGACAACATCTGTTTATTAGGAGAAACAAACAATTTTAATATGTGCTCAGTGACCATATGAGATGAAAATGCTGTGCACTCAAGACACAGTCCTAGAGAACCAGCAAGTGACTCGACTCACATATGGCACCGTCCCAGTAGGACTTGAACCTGGGTCGCCTTGGTGAGAGGTGATCAAGCACTCTCACTGCTACACTACCTGAGCTTTCTCATAAAAATTCATGTACACCTATAGCTACCCTGCTTAAATGAAGCAATACTGTACTCAAAATCATTGAGATTTGTTTGAAAAAATTCACTGGGTGGTAGAACCTTCTTGCTGTCCAACACATGTTACATATAAATCCTATGATAAAATATTCCATTATACACATTACCAGTGTACATGTAGGTACATACCACTCATTTGCATTCTGTTCTTGACCAAATCCAGAGGCTGCACAAAAATTGTTGCTCCCATTCTTATTTAGAAATAATAATAAATAAATAACTACGTATATATCACTATGTATATATTATATATATGCCATAAAGACAGGAGGAAAACAACTTTTATAGACTAAATATGATTTGTGTAACAATATTATTTAACATTTTTATTATCATTTTAATTAGAATCAAATACATACAACAATGTTGAATCAGCTGTTATTATCACACTGATTAGGTTATGTTTCTCTCTTTCTATTTGAACTGAATCTTCTTAAAAATATCTTTAACTATACGAATAAATAAATTAGATAACCAAGATTCACCAACTGAGCTTTTATATGGTTCACAGCTTATTTGTAAAAATATTTTCATGTTTTGTCGTGTTGGCAATTCAAGCGAAAACATCAGTGAATAAACACAATACACCAAGACCAGCTGTCGTACTGGCTACAGTTAATAAATTCAATAAATGCAACTCATCTTGTGAAGCAAAACGATGGCAGATCAAAAGATACAACAAAATAAGCATCACAAAATTGTAATAATAGTGAAAGGGTGAATATTGTTATCGCATTTCTAGCAGAATTACAAGAAGAAATACTCATTTTACTTACCCAGCAGATCCTCCCATGATAAACCTTGCATAGTTAGGTATTTTTCCTTTATTATTAGCCATATTTAGGATGTTTTTTGGTGATCAATAGAGGTTTCTTACTCGTGTCTTCCTCGGGTCTTGTTGTCTGATGATCGACTGACTGACCGGCTAGAACCAGACCCCTTACACATTACACGTGAACAACTAGTGAAAGAGGCATGGGGACTACTTTGGGAGTTTGGTTGTTTCTTTCTTCTTTTTCTTTCTTTCTTTCTTTCTTTCTTTCTTTCTTTCTTTCTTTCTTTCTTTCTTTCTTTCTTTCTTTCTTTCTTTCTTTCTTTCTTTCTTTCTTTCTTTCTTTCTTTCTTTCTTTCTTTCTTTCTTTCTTTCCCTCCTTCATTCATTCATTTGCGAACATTAGAGTTGCTAATAGGTTTGTCTTTTGATCTTTACTATGTCGGGGGTATACGGGTCTTTTATGCCATGAATCAGTGATGATAACTGACTCTCACCGATTGTAACGCATTACTTCGATCTTTTGTGATCTGCGATGTCACCGTTAGTTAGCTATGATCTTTTTCCCATGCAGGTCAAGTAGTTTCTACCCCCTCGTCAACCGATGTACGTAAAAATCCTTTAGCATTTCCCTCAAGAAGGTCCTTGTCGATGGAGCTATTTTTCGTTAGATCAAAGATATGATATCGTGCTATGTATGGGGCCGGTCACAGAGGCCAATCAGTCTGATACCTAGTACTATGTGTTTTCATGTCTTGTAGCCGGAAGTTAACGCAGATGTGGGCCTGATAGCGCTAAATCAAAGTGATATCCATAACTGATGATATCGATGATATCTCCTGCGTGAATCCTGCAGCACTCCGAGAAAACCCAGTCAAGATAAGACGTCTTTCTATCCTGAGGGGGGTGTAGTGAGGCATTTTTTGTGCCTCTCATCAGGACCCATCAGTATAGCCTGCAGTTCACTTCTCCATGGACATAAACACCCAGCCGTGACCTAGGAAACGAAAGAACATGTAGTACATACGTCGTGGTTACCTTGCGATGCTTATTTTCGTATTTCTGCGAATATGATTTGAAGAATTCACTTCTGAAAATAGACGGCTGTTTTCGAAGGGTTACCGGCATCCTTCGCTCGCTTGGTTGACCCAGCGTAATTAAAACTTTTGATTGAAATAACCTTTCGGCGGAAATTTCAAATAATATCAGACATCTGAAATACAGAACGAGACAAAGAAATACATTTTATACTTACCCCTCCCCTACTGGATTACAAAAAAACTATGAAAATCTCTCTACCCTACCCTAGAGAGTAGAATAAAACAATTTGGAGCTACGTTATGTTGTACAAACCAAACCATGTTATATTTCTTATTCTCATCTAGTGCTTCGTTGTTTAGTTTAAGACATAGTTGAAGCGTTACAAATAAAAATAAAGTAATTAATAATAAAATAATTGACAGATTGGAATACAAAAATACCCGTCCCCTCCACCGTGGAGTGAGTAGTTCTCAGGCTTCTGTCAGCGTTGTGTTCGATCCAGCAGCTGCAGAGACTTTGAATGTTTGCATGAATGAAAAACTCTGAGCGCCGATCAAATATTCTCTGTTAGATTATATTTTTGAAAAGGAAGATAAATGCCCCCTAAAACAAAGAGACCAGAAGAAAATTCCCCGGAGCCAGAATGCAAGAAAAATCGCGTTGAAATCGAAACAGAAGAAGAAGAAAAAGCCGAAGATGAAACACAAGCGAAAAGCGCGAACAATGGACAAGAGGAAAATTCTGTCTCAAAAGAGATCTCCAACGACGATCCAGGCAAGAAACGGGTACGTTATTATTATTACTTCTAGTTTAACAAATCTACTTGAACTGTATTTGATCCCAGGCAAGATTTCTAATTTCAGAGGATGACCACGCGGCGGTACTGATCAGCGAGTCTTGGTAAAAATACTCTCTGACCAGTGATCTTCACTTTATTACTGCATTACATAGGATGTTTTTTAATGTGTTTTTTGTAAAGAAATCTCAAGTCTGAACTGGAATTCGCTTGTTTTGACTTGTCTGGGACAGTTCCATGTCAAACAATCGCCCATAAAAGCAAATCACAAGCCTTTGCTGAAATAAAAATTTCTGGGTTAAAAAACACCGTCCCCAATCAAAAGATAGAGCACTCTATATACTACCATTAGTATTCATATTTGCCAGACATTTAGTTTTCAGATATATTTAAATTTTTTGGTGTTAAGTCATATAAGATCTTATTTGTGAATACATAATTTAGTTAATGCATTTGGAGGAAATATTTTGCTTCATTGTTTTTAACGTAAATATCAATCATTACTATCATGATTATTGTTCTTAATGCGATAAAATTCATTAAAGTCCTACTAGTAAATGAGTTTTTACGTTACGCTTTTTGAGTTCGCACTGATTTTAAAATAGAGGAAAGTGCGTTTGTAATTTGAGAATATTGAAGCACAGTTTTTAATCTGAATTCATCTGTAGCTAAAGATTGACAGCTTAGAAATCAATTTACTAGTCCTAGGGGGCTCTAACAATATCAAAATAGTAAGTTAGGAAGATAGTTTCTATCTAGTCTTATTTTACTGTAATAATCGTATCACATTGTACAATTCAAATCAAAATTAATGTAGATTTTAATAACATTAATACACAGCCACAAAAAAACAATTAATGAAATATTGTAGATTGCTAAATCTATTTTCTACAGAAAGAAGTACTTGAAATCATTAAAAAAAACTCAATTCCATCCTATTCTGAGTAATGCTCTCTTATTAAGAAAAGGCTTAACCTAGACTGTATTGTTTAGTCTCATGAAAGAAATTGTCTAGAAGTGTGGCTAAAACAAAGGCCAAACAAGATTCATCAGGATCATTGAAAGTGTTGATTTTTTTTCAGTTAAATGCAACACAAATGTGTGGTACACTTTTGATCTGCGGAGGCACAAACTGGGATCTTGCAGGCCGCAAAGAGATGCCCAAATCAGCAAGTAAGAAGTTAAAAATATGAAAATTGAGATTTATTTATTCATCATGAAACACTAGACTAACCAAACATTATAAGTAAATAAATGTGGCTGAGTTGATTTAAAATGTGAAAGAATATGAATTTATGAAATTGTGAATTGAAGATGGTACTTTCAAATGGATATTTATTAATCACAAATGGAACAGATTTGGAATGGAAAAAAAAGAATTGTATTATGAGGATACCATCTATTAAATCTGCGGCTCTCTTGAATTCGGGAGGTTTTTGATGAGGGAGGAAAACTCATGGACCCAGAGAAAACTCCATCTAAGTATTGGAAAAAAACAATAAGCAACTCTACCAGCATAATGATGATAATATTGTAATCAGTTAAAAATACTCTGGTGTAAATTGAGCAATGGTATTTTGCATATGGGCTTGCATGGTGTCTGAAAGTAGCAAGTTTCGGTGCTTTGTATTTAGAAATTTGGGAATGAACAAATCTCTTGTGACAAGGAGGGCAGGCACCCTTCAACCAAATGCCTGGATCCCCTGGGGAGGGGGTGGTACTCTCTATAATGAACTATACACTGTAGGGGGATGCTCCTCCCAAAAGGGTACCTTTTTCAGGCCACAGGTATTGAAAAGGGGTGGGAATTTGTGAGTTTTGGTATAAAAAGGGGTAACTTTTTTATAATATATGATCTGGCTTTTTTGCTGGCATTTCATATATAAAAGGGTAAGGGGTTGAGAGTCTGGGCAGAGCATCCCCTTTTGAAATGCCCCAAAGTACCCCTCCCCTGGGCTGCATCCACTCCTGTTACTGCGGCTCTCTATGCTTTCATATTCAACTTCTAAATTCCAATTGGAATTTCAGTGGATGAGTAGCTACTCCATAGAAAAGCCACTGCTAAGTCTCATTTACTTAATTTTTTTATGTTTCAAGGTTCATGATTGGTTGAAATAATTTTTTTTCCCTTTCTGATGAGTTCAGATAAGAAGCCAGTCTCTTAGTGTCAGTATGTTTGTTTTCCAAATAAATTCCCTTTAATTTGAATTGTTTCTTTGTACAGAGAATGGTGGAGGACCCAACCTATGGGAGCCACATCTGATATCATCTCTTGATGGTATCAGAGTGAGACACATTGCCTCTGGTCCTTCAGCATGTCATAGTATTATCATTACAGAGAGTGGAACTGCTATGAGCTTTGGTGAGTTTAATAAATATTAATAATATTCAGATTTATTTACAGAGGGTGACACATGACAGATGCAACTTAGCACTTATAAACTTGTCACCCTCTATGTTTAACATCTCTGGATGAGACGAGACCACCATTTTACGTGGTCATCTCAACAATGTTGCTTGATAGACAATGGACCCTTTCAGCTTTCAGGGGAGAAATGTTTTTCCATTTCAGACCACATGTCATAACCAAGAGTATAATTTCTTTGTTTAACTGTTGCACATGAGAAGACACATGAATGTTGATATGAAAAACTATATAGAAAATGATAGTGTATTTTACCAGAGAGATGGGTGGAATATTTTCTTTGCATTAAAATATTACATCGTACCAAAAATTGGGTATATTTTTATAGGGAGAAATGACAAAGGCCAATTGGGACATGGAAATATGGATCGCTGTGACAAGCCCACAGTCATAGAGAGACTTAAGTATTACAAGATAGTTCAGGCAAGCTGTGGAAAAAGCCACTCTCTTGTTCTCACAGGTAAGAGATATGCATATTAGTTTTCATCAGTAAGTGAGCTGCTGCTAAAGTGTACTGCTTTGGTATTCTTGGGCCTATTATCAGTTGTGAGAAGAGTTTGTAATCAGTTTGTAGTTAGGGAGGGGAGGGAAAGGCAGGCATTGTTGCAAGTCCCATCTCAAGAGAAAAGAACTAAGTTTTGATGTTTGTGTTGATAGATGATGGTCGTGTTTTTGGGTTTGGTGAAAACAAACTTGCTCAGCTTGGCCAGGGTCACCAGAAAGCAGTGTTACCACATCCAATACAGGTAATAACATGCAGTAGGGGTAGTGTGCCTCTGTCTTTCTGTCTGTCAGTTGTTATGGCATATGCCAAACAGTGAGGCAGTAGCTGTTTAGTATCCTACAATCCATCTGTCCATCCATCTGTCCATCTTTCTGTCTGCCAGTCCATCTCTCCATCCATCTGTGTGTCTGTCCGTTTCTCCATCTATCCATTCCAATTCCATCTATCCAAGCATCCATCCATGCATCCATCCTCCCATTCATCCATCCATTCATTTTTCTGTTTGTTTGTCCATTCCTCAGTTGCTTGATCCATTGAACCGTCATTATGCTTCTTAGATTTTTATGTTTTTATTTGTCAGTTAGCAGGATGACATTTTAGTTCTCTAATTATTATCTTTTTCCTTTTATTATTACATGTAAAAAAAATTCATTTTTTCTTTCATTTTCCTTTCAGGTGATGCATCCAAACAATAAATCAACTGTCAAAGTTTTTTGCGGAGCAGAATTCAGCATGTTGTTGGATGAAGAAAAGAATATTTATTCATTTGGGAGTCCAGAGCATGGCCAACTAGGGCACAACACTGATGGCCAGTACATTGTGTCTTCCAACAAGCTTGGCTATCAATGTGAAGTGCTACCAAGAAAAGTGAATGTATTTGTTGAACGCAGCAAGGATGGCTTTGTGAACGTCATTGAGGATGTTAAAATCGAAGACTTGGCCTGCGGCAATCATCACACGGTAGGTGGATCTTTCAAATTTTATTGGACCTTGATCAAAGTCAGGGCGCAGCTAACTTACACATCAAATTAGAATTTAGGTTTTTAGGTTTTGCAGAGGGAGGAAAGCTGGAGAAAACACCTTAAATCAAGGGAGAGACCTAAGAAGTGCTTCTCACATGTGACATCAAATCTAGGAATCAAACCTGAGACCCCAGAGCTGAGAGGGGAGTGGCCAAACACTATGCTAACCTTCATTCCACTGATCTTCCCTAATAATTATTGTTGTATTTGATATTCTGTGTACCTTACCTCTCTATCTGTATCCAGTAAGGTGCATTAGCCCTTCAGGCTGCTGTTCCCTCCCTCCCTGTTCTGTGTGTTTCCTGTTATGCATGTATAACCCATAAGCTTGAAGAAAAGCACTTTTAGGATTTTTGAGTTTGAAATATCCCACTTTAGAGGCTTTGCACCATCACGTGATGGCAGCCATGACAGGAGGCAGGAACAATGAAGTCTTCCCCCCTGGGAAACTGAATTTGTTCTCATGTAAATCATATTAGACCAGATTCAATTGTTCCTGCCTCCTGTCAAGGCTGCCAACATGTGATGGTTCAAAGCCTCTATACATGTACAGTACTACCAATGCAATATTTTAATTCATTTACAGTAATGGTTTGTGTTTTGTTTCTCACAGATGGTTGTTGATGATCAAGGACGTGTTTTCACATGGGGTTTTGGTGGGTATGGACGACTTGGCCACCAGCAGCCTAAAGACGAACATCTGCCCAGACTACTCACATACTTTGTCAACCGAGGTATTCCATTTCCTGGGGATGAGCTCTTTGACTATAATTCTCTTGATCAATTGCTCTGGGGGGTAGGGAAGAGGTCTATTGTTAAGTGCCATTGCTAATTAATGTTTGGGTAACATATTAGCAGGAAATAAACATACACCAGCATTGAACCTAATATACATGTGTTATAATTCCACAGCCACTCCAACCAGTATCTTTGCTGGTTCAACATACAGCATGGCTATAAGTCAAGGTCAGTTGTACTTTTGGGGCCAAACAAAGCTGTCAGGTGAAGCTTCGATGTATCCAAAGCCTGTCCAGGATCTGTATGGATGGCAAGTACGCAATGTTGGCTGCTCGTGAGTATACTACTACTAATAATAATATATGATAATAAATGTAGGTAATAGGACTTCTTGTTGTCCAAGTTTTTTCCATATAGCGTTGTCCTATTTTGGTAGTCCTTAGAATTTTTTAATTCATTCTTTCTAAATTGGAGAGGCATGTAGTCCTATGCCAAACTTACAATCATAAAAAATACATTTTGGAAAATCCAGAATTGGAATTGAATTGGACTGGACATCAAATTTTCATCTTTTGAAAGGGCATGGATAATCTTAATGTACAGTATAGCGAAAACATGCCCAACCTCTAAAATTTGATTTATGCTTCTAAATTATGAGTTTGAGAGATTTTTTTATTTGGAAAATCCGGAACCGTGCATGGCTGGACTGGATTCTGGTTAACTGGATTCTCCCGGATCGCAAAACTAAATTACGGCGAATTTGCAGCTTTTATCCTGTAATTTTTATCGTAATATTCATAATTAATAATTATATATGCTGAAGTTTTGAAAACATTGATCATTATTGAAAAAAAATTGTTTCTTGTCTGGCCATTTACCTACAGTCAAACACTTTAGTACTTTTGAGACTTTTATTTGTTATCAAGGTCAAGGTTGAGTGTGTTCAATAAATAATACATTCCAGGGTTTTATGGTTTCACCGTGAAGTCATCCATATTTTATTTACAAATGGTTATTGAATTTAAGATTAGATTTAAAACTCAGAATTTTTCTTGTCTTTTTAGTAAAACAAGCATTGTGGTTGCTGCGGATGAAAGCATTGTTAGCTGGGGACCCAGTCCTACTAATGGAGAACTGGTAAGCAATGAAATAGGATTAATCATATTCTCTCTCAACATTTTTTCTGTTCATTCAACAATCTGTAGAGCCCAACCCCATTTTCCTCCCTCTCTCCCTCCTTCCATCTCTCCATCCGTCCCTTCCTTCCTCCCTCCTTCCTTCCATCTCTCCATCCATCCCTTCATCTCTCCCTTTCCATCTCTCATTCTCCATCCATCTATCCACTCTTGCTTTCCCACACTTTCACTCATCCATCTGTCATTCTTCACTAATAATTTGTTTTATTTGTTGCCTTTGTTGTTGCCAGGGTTATGGGCTGAAGAAAGGAGGTTCCAAATCATCCACAAACCCAAAGATCGTAGAACCCCTAGAGGGTATATACATCCATACCGTAACGTGTGGATTGGGACATACCCTATTTATTGCCAGAGATGACTCATCTGAGGATAAAGAAAACATAAAGAAACTTCCTGTCTATGAGCCCAGTGGACCCTAGCCGTTCAAAAACAGGAGGGGAGGGGAGGAAGGGATGTGCAAACACATCCTAATAACCCACAATGATCTCCACTACCCTGACGGGACAGACTTGTCGCTTTGATGTTGCAGTATTTTGGGTATAGTCTTGGCTCTGTTTGCGTCGCATTGCAAAACATTCCGCGGTCGCTGTTCTCCTTTGTACGCTCCGTTGTGCAGCAGCAACCGTCAGTATTTTTGTTGCTTGCCTGACCTGTAGACCAGGATTGAAATTTTTCACATGGTAAAAGAGAGAGAGAGAGAGAGAGAGACAGTGAGTGACTGAGATCAGAGAGTGAAAAAAAGAGAAAAATGTGAAATATGAATATTTAAGAGAAAATAGAAAGCTAACCATCCACTATTATTGTCCTTATCTAAATTATCTTTCTTTCAGTCATCCTGCAAGAAAATGTACATTCGAATTTAAACGAAAAAAAATTGTTTATTCAAGTTCTTTGATTTCATTCCTTTTGTACTTTCACGCTGATTTCTTTCATTTACCTTTACAAGATGAATTCGGTATTAACGAGAAGGGAGTCGGTGTTTGAATGTCATTACCCTTTAATGGCGGTCTATGTGTCACTTGATCAGCGCAAGAAATATTCTATTCCGGATCAATTGTATGCAATTTTACAGATTTTCCCACTTTACTTGCTTGTAACTCGCTTCTTCTGATCTTTTCTATTGTTCTCTTTACTACGATTGATTATTCTAGACACACTTCTTGAGTTAGACACTTCCGTTTCCGGTGACTTCGATTCCAACCGGAAACGCTTGATAGACCGGAAACCGGAGGCGCGCTTTTGGTACTAGGAAATCTTTTATGTTTCAAAACTTTAGGGATACATCAAATAGTAGACTATATAGAAAGCCTTGTGAGAGTCATTAAAAATATTAAACGAATTATGATATTGGTTTCATTTTTGCATAACTTGCTTTGCAGACTATTTTTTACGCTCAACATTTTCACGTAAAAAACCGAGTCAGTAAAGCAGGGTATTTTCATCTGCTGATTCAACAAAGTTGTCAAAACTTAGGTGTGTCGCGCACGTTCCAGGGACCCTATATCATCGAGAGAATATAGATCTCGTAATATATATTTATTTAATCTTATATTTAAACAGAGTTAATAGAGGGGACTGGTTATGAAACCCGGCAGACTTCAAAGGAGTATGTCTTTGTCCAGGTTTATTCGCGTTACGCTCTGATGACCGTGCACTCGGCATTTTATTAACTCTGATTTAAAGAATTCGCTTGTAAGGCCGGTGAGGTTACCATAGGACAACTAGATCCCCTACTAGGTAACCCACATATAACCCAACGAGACTAGCCTGCGTCACATCCGGACATCCGGACGCAGGCTAAACGAGACGGTCCACCCCCTGGAACCCTAATAAAAAAACAGACAAAAATTGAATTGAAACCAAAAAGCAATTCGAGTAACTTAACGAGTATTTGGACGACGACATTTTTGACAGATTAATTTGTAGGTACGAATGTCGTCCTGATTGAAAACTACTCTTAATCAAGTATAAAGAAAGGATTTTTTCCCCTTCTACTTTACAGTGGGATTATGGCTGGGGTACGGCACGGAACGGGTTGGCGACGGCATACATGTTAATATACCCTGGGGTACAGAGGTGATTTATTCTCCCTCTGGTGTTTGTCGGCGCTAACGGAAGCGAAATAGAACCTTGGGAGCCCAGGGTAATGTTAGTATTCCCAGTCATGCAAAATGAAACGTCAATGCAAAAGTTTTCGTTTGTTCCATTTCTATTGATTGATTACATGTGACCAATCGGTTAGACTTTCAAGTGGCTCGGATGACCACTTTACATGGCGGTCCCTTCTCTCCACACTTCATCACTAACCAATATCGGAGTGACGTAAAAGAACCACTGAGGATGTAAAGAAACCCTGGCAGTGACCACCCTCAGTGCCTACACCTTATACCAACTACCTCTCATGATTGTAAAGCGCCTTTGATTATATACACATAGAAAGGGCGCTATATAAATCATTAGTTTCGCTGATAACCTAACACGCATACCCGCAGGCACGCATAATCACTTCCTTCCATGTGAGAAGCGCTTTGAAAAACTAGTTGGTGTGACGTAGAAAATGGTTATATTCACTTGTTTGACCGCTGTACAGTATGAGCGCAGGACACGTCCATGCCAAGAACACGAGTGAAGATTTGGTCGCTACTTGAGTCTCCTGTATTCTGCTGCTTTTTTGGTCAGTATGGCTGTAGGTTCATGCTTTAACATCTGCATGGCGGGAATACCAGGTAATGTTCTATTTCTTTTTATTAAGTTTTACTTCAAATATGTTCTTAATCTTAGCTTCAAAACGTTTATTTGGTTTACTGGAATTTCCCTGGCACTGATGGCAGCAGTATTTTATTGCTGTTGTATTCTGTTTTATTGCCATCATAAAAATACATCTGTTCTCTTTCTTCTTCTATCCGAGTATCTGTTCTACTTATGTCGTAAGCTTCGTACAAAATTCAAAATAATATTTTTATCCTGGTCAAAACTAGTTACAGACGGATGTCTTGATAAATGGGATCCCTGTGGTTAATCTTTTGAACGGACCTGGAACTGAGTCAGCCTTTTGATCTAAAACTGACTGCATTTTGTACAAATAAAGCTACTACTACTAAAGTGAAACTAACTATTGAATCTTTGACCTTTTTTGCAATCCCGCTTCCAGAACCTGCCGCTTTACTCCCTGAGTTAGCGGACAGCATCCTTTCTCGGTGCTGACCACCCGAATCGCAGGCTCTGTAGACCAACTTTTCTGGACCCTTTTTTTAATAAATAAATAATAATAGTTTAATCACACATTTTCGCATTAAAAAATGAATTACAATGTGTTAACAATATGGTAATCAAAAATTACAAAATTAACAAAGTATTCTAAGGACTGAGTTACAAGGTGTTTAATAAGTAAATTTATAGACTTCCTCGAAGTCCGTTTTATTTTCTTTTGGTATCTTTAGAAAAATAGAATAATGAATGAGTTCAGTTTAATATTTTGATTGCACTCTCTTATTCTTCAATTGCGCCAGAAAGCAGCGCATCAGTTTTGCAGTGACGACGTCATTTCTACGTCACATTTCTACAATTTCAGATCAGCTGGGGGGTTATTCAACTCTACCCTGTGTCACATTCTCGAGCCCACAACCTTGTATTTCTTGCTGCGCATGATCAAGAGTCAATGGCGTATGCACCCTGTTACTGCGCATGCTCGATCTGGCATTTCGTTGAGTCTGCGCAGTAACCTCGAACTAATGATAATGATGATGATTTATAATTTATGACCACGTAAAATGGCGGTCCCGTCTCTCCATACTACATAACCCTGCATCGGGGGGACGTACAAAAACCACTGAGGACGTAACGAAACCCTGGCAGTGACCACCCTCAGTGTCTGGCCTTTACTAATGATTTCTTAATGGTTTGATAGAGGGATGGGTATGGGAGTTTTAGAGTGCTTACACTATGTCCATGAAATAAAATCTAAATAGTTAGTACCTAATAGTTTTTATTTAGTGACTATTAGTCACTATCACTCAACTGGAACAGCTTCAGTAACAATAAAGTATGCCTCTATTACTGAATGAAGCATTATCTTTCTATTGTCTTGAGTATTTGATTTCCCTTGTGTATTGTTACTGAAGCTGTTCCAGTTGAGTGATAGTGACTAATAGTCACTAAATAAAAACTATTAGGTAGTAACTATTTAGATTTTATTTCATGGACATAGTGTAAGCACTCTAAGGGGTTGGGAATTGGTGCAATGTACCTCGAAGGAGACCTCGTGTTCTATTGTACAGCACCAGCCTGCAGGCAAAAAAACTCTCTCAAATTTATATAGCGCCCAGTCGGGCGACTCGAATGGATGAGAAGGTCTTTGTCGTACTCCATCTGCTCGTAAAAGTTTCGTGTTTTTGAATGAAGACTAATTTGAACTCTTTTAATCATCCATTATTAAAGGGGGACTAGTACGAAAATCGCTCAAAATTTAATTCGGCTGAAACTTTCTTGGAATAATCTGTAAGGGTCTAGTAAACACTGGTTAAAGTTTTTTCTTGATATTCCGAAGGGAAGTATTATATTTTTACGAATCTTTAACGGAGTCAGTGACGTCATTTACTCAACACTAAACACCGCTCCATACATTTCTTTGTAAATAACTTCTTGATTTATTTTATTTCTATGAAACCCAAAGGTCGACTGACGGACTTTACTGACATTTATTGGGACTACAATTGATTTTTAAGTCTCTTTTTTTCAGTATTGAGTATGAAACGAGCGAATATTTTGATCACAAAATAAAGGGAAATGTATGGAGCGATGTATGGTGTTGAGTAAATGACGTCACAGACTCCGTTAAAGATTCGTAAAAATATAATACTTCCCTTCGGAATATCAAGAAAAAACTTTAACCAGTTTTTATTAGACCCTTAGAGATTATTCTAGGAGAGTTTCAGCCGAATTAAATTTTGAACGATTTTCGTACTAGTCCCCCTTTAATGAGTCGAGAGATCGGACAATGTGGATCATTATGGAAATTGTCATACTCAAATAGGAAAAAGCTACTGAAAAGCGATTTTCATCAATTCTAGCCTAGCAAAAAAACCTGGTTTGACTCTTGATAATTCTGCGGTACGCAACGTTTGACTGCATTGATCAAACAGAGTGACGCGTACGCATTGATCACCTCCTCCGAGGAAGAACAAAGCCGAGTTTCTGCCAAAATACAACTGATATAACAATCCAAGGGTTTGTTCAGATCAAAACCAAACCAGAGAAGTAGAAAAAACCAGTACTTTGCTCAGTTGACTTCGAGAGAACTTCCAGCTTCAAGACCTTCAAGGTAAAGTTTTTTAATCAGAATATGGTTATAATAATGTACGTAGCTACTTTTATTTTCTCGTAGCGTTTTATAATAGTACGATCGCGTTTTATGCTTTTACGGCCAAAAAAATTCTACAAGTGACGACACCGCGTATAGTAAGGCTTTGGCTTTAAATCCAATTTCATTGCTACGCGCCCGAGCGCGCCCGACTTTGTTGTGCGAGTTTGTCGATTCTCTTCCGTCAATCAAACCGTTCGGAATTTATTTAAGTCGAGTGTTTGGATGTAAACTCGAAGAAATATGTCTTTATATAGAAAACTGAAGAAAAAATACTGATACTTAATGGTTTTTATTAAGTTTTGATGAACTGATTACTAGTAAAGCATCTCATCCAAAATCATTTGTTGTCGGACTGATTTAGATTTGAAGTTCTGTGAGCATGAGAATGGGTTCACAGATCCAATTTCATTGCTACGCGCCCGAGCGCGCCTGACTTTGTTGTGCGAGTTTGTCAATTCTCTTCCGTCAATCAAACCGTTCGGAATTTGATGAGTCGAGTGTTTGGATGCAAACTCCAAGAAATATGTTTTTATATGGGAAATTGAGGAAAAATACTGATACTTTGTGGTTTTTTGTTTAGTTTCGATCATCTGATTACTAGTAAAACATCTTAGAATCCAAAATCATTTGAAATTATTAATTTCTAAAGCCAAAGCCTTACTATACGCGGTTTCGCCGACTATCGAATTTGGAAAATTCTGAGTTTAGTGATATTTGGAAGCTTTAGCAACCTTTTATTATTTTTTATATTTCTTTTCACTATTTTAATAATTAAAGTAATTCGATGTCAAAATTTTATGCTCTTTATGGCTGCTGTTATGAATGAAATTAAACAGAAACAAATCAAAGTTTGTACAATGTCTGCCCCCATTATCGATAGAATGTTCTGTGAATATACAATCGATTAAAGTAAAAACTGTCCGGCGATAATAGGTTGAAAATAAATGGTTGAAAACTGACTTGAAAAATTAAAATGTCAAATGTTTTGATTCATTATATTCTTTTGACGGTTTCCTAGTGATTCTTTCGTCATTTTCTAAATGAATGTTATCTACTTTCATTAATAATTTATTTGGTTTTTCTTCTGTTCACAATTTAGCATATTTTTACCATTATCTAACGGTAACGCTGCAGATTATATTTTTTTAAATTTCCTTTTCAGATCGATATCATGAAGCAAGTAACAAGGAACCAATTCGCATCTTGTATTTTGTCAGTCCTGATTTTTTGGCATCGTATTCAGGTGCATGCGCAGTTCCAGCCTCCGTACGACATACCAGCGCATGCGCAGTTTGATTCTTTCAATACTACTTTTGATTGGGTGCTGAAGAGACACGTCATCAAGACCTTATCGAACATTGTTGGTATTGGTCAATGTATGATGCACTGTTCCCTTAACGACTATTGCTACAGTCTTAACTTTTATCCCCATGTTGGTGTCTGTGAGCTGAATAGTGCCACGCGTGCGTCACATCCGGGAGACTACGTTCCTTCTGATAATGGCAGCTTTCTGTTGTATATCTTACGGCCCGCCAAGACTTGTGATGACTCGTTCTGTACAGGGGACCAAGTGTGTCTTCTAGAAAGAGATGGAGTCACTCGACAGTGCAAAGGTGAGTAGTTGTCATGGTGAATATGCAGTCGAGAGGGGCGGTTATATTTACTACATATGCTGTTGTCTTTCAGTCTGTGCAAGTCCTCTAGGGATGGAAGATGGTTCGATACCAGACTCTGCTTTGTCCGCCTCCTCTTCCTTCTACAACTCCCAGAATCCTAGTTATCAAGCAAAGTTTGGTCGTTTGAATAGCATGAGGAACCCCGCTTCCTGGGCTTCAAAATATCCTAGTGCAGGGCAATATCTACAAGTAGATTTGGGTCAAGTCAAGATTGTAACAAAAATCGCAACACAAGGAAGAAGAGGCGATCAACTCAAATATGTGACGAAATACACGATCAAATGGAGCATGGATGGACAGATATGGGAGGACCATAAAGAGAATGACGTTGTCAAGGTAACACAAGAAAATGTTTGTGATTATATATATATACACAACATCAGCTGCAATCACTAATTCATTTCTCTATACTTTCTATACTTTGACCAGGTGTTTAACGGGAACATTGACCAAAATACAGTCGTGACTAACAGTTTCCAACAGAAAATAATGACTCGACATTTCCGACTGGTCGTGCAGGAGTGGATTGGTTTTATTGCCGTAAGAATGGAGTTGTATGGATGTTAAATAAGATAAACACTTTATTTAAAGAGGGTGACACGGAATAGTGAAAAACTAATAAACGAGTGGTCCTCTATCTAAAATTATAACATACATCACATGTAAAACTTAGAAAAGAATAATAAAGCCCTAAATATAAATGTGTTCACCTTAAAGTCATAAGTCATATCTTAGATAGTTGATCCATCCTTTTCCTTTCCTTTCATCTTCTTGTTTTCTATTACTATATACTTCTTTTTCACTATCAATCGTATTATATAGACCTATGTAATCATTATATATTTTATATATTCTACCTAGGCTAGCCCTCGTGGTTATTGTAGACAGCTTGTACCTTGCATCTAAGTCTCTAATTATATTTGTAATTCTTTTTTATTTAATTATTGGTACTTGATAAACGATTGCTGTTGTTGTTGTTGTTGTTGTTGTTAAATATGATTCTAAAATGAGAAATATAGCTTAATCGATGTTGATAAATAACTTTAAAAAACCTATGTTATAGCTGGTGAGGATCAATATGCAATAAAATGAAAAGATATAGTTATATATATTAATCATAATATAAAAACTAATAATTATTAAACTATACACCCTATGCATAAGGGCGTGGCCATGGAAATACCTTAGTTCATCAGTTATTGAAAAAACCATTGCTTTCATTGTAAAAAGTATATCGATTTTAGTAATCTCCAAAAATTTCAGCTTACTAACATTAAATGATAAAAAGCTACAGCTGTTTGAAATTAGAAAGATTTGTATGCCACAACAACCAAGGCCTGACCAGCCTCGTTTTCATGTTTTTGGCACATTTCAAATGCTTATAACTCTGCAGTGATTTAATATATAACAACAGAACTCTACCAAATTACTAATTTAGACATGCTCTTTCTCATGATCAAAATATATATTTGAAATCATTGATGATTCATGGTGCTCGTTCCCAGTCTTTACTCTTTATGCATAGGGTGTATAAAAGGGTGTAATTCCTGCTGTTCCTTAAATAAGATATTCCTATAATTGTTCTTAAAAACTCCTGATAAAATAGAACCATTATATATAACCCTAACCCTAAGTTCTAAGATAAAATTGAATCAAACCCAAGACACGTATTTAGTATTACACTGACAGCATTAATGTTTGCAATGTACACCATGTCACTCAGTCATAACATGAGAATTCTGTTTCAGCGGCGGCGGAAGCTGAAAATCATTGGGGGGCACTACAATTATGTTTTTTATTACAAAATACAAAATACGAATGCCTTTAAAAATATTTATGATTTATAGTTTATGATTTATCCAAACCACAAATTTCCGCCGCTCCTGTGTTTAAACTGGTGCCGGTTTATTTCTCACATGTTTTCCACAAGACATGCCAGTCAACTGACTATACCTTGGACCTCATTCACTCATGAAATATACATTCACCACTTTCCATACATCGGTTCAACCAAAGTGAAGCTAGCCTCGGATTGGCAGCCTCGGATTGGCAGCCTCGGATTGGCAGCCTCGGATTGGCAGCCTCGGATTCATATTCATTGAGATTCAGAATCATTCCCGGGGGAGGTCAAGCAGGTCATTCTATCAACATCCTCTCTGTTCCACAAATAGCGCCAAAGTTACCAATAAACTTCAGTTAAACTTTCTCCTCTTGATTTTATTCGTGATATTGTATGATCTTAAGTAAAGTACACGGCTTATTCTCGACGATTCTACTTATTTTGTACTGATCAGCCTCGGATGTCGTTGAATAGCTGACTTATAAACGAGAGTTTCTCAGCCAAAATACAACTGATATAATAATCCAAGGGTTTGTTCAGATCAAAACCAAACCAGAGAAGTAGGAAAAACCAGTACTTTGCTCAGTTGACTTCAAGAGACTTCCAGCTTCAAGACCTTCAAGGTAAAGTTTTTTTTATTGTAAAGACTACATCCACTCGGATGATCATAATAAAAATAGTGTTTCTTCGACAAATATTGTTACTTCGATAAATAAAGTTATTTAATCAGAATATGGTTATAATAATGTACGTAGCTACTTTTATTTTCTGGTAGCGTTTTATAATAGTACTAAACGCCCGCGTTTTATGCTTTTACGGCCAAAAAACTCGTCAACTGACGACACCGCGTATAGTAAGGCTTTGGCTTTGAATCCAAGCCGACTATCGAATTTGGAAAATTCTGAGTTTGGTGATATTTGGAAGCTTTAGCAACCTTTTGTTATTTTTTTATATTTCTTTTCACTATTTTAACAATTAAAGTAATTCGATGTCAAAATTTTATGCTCTTTATGGCTGCTGTTTTGTACAATGTCTGCCCCCATTATCGATAGAATGTTATGTGAAAATACAATCGATTAAAGTAAAAACTGTCGATAACAGGTTGAAAATAAATGGTTGAAAACTGACTTGAAAAATTAAAATGTCAAATGTTTTGATTCATTATATTCTTTTGACGATTTCCTAGTGATTCTTTCGTCATTTTCTAAATGAATGTTATCTACTTTCATTAATAATTTATTTGGTTTTTCTTCTGTTCACAATTTAGCATATGTTTACCATTATCTAACGGTAACGCTGCAGATTATATTTTTTTAAATTTCCTTTTCAGATCGATATCATGAAGCAAGTGACAAGGAACCAATTCGCATCTTGTATTTTGTCAGTCCTGATTTTTTGGCATCGTATTCAGGTGCATGCGCAGTTCCAGCCTCCGTACGACATACCAGCGCATGCGCAGTTTGATTCTTTCAATACTACTTTTGATTGGGTGCTGAAGAGACACGTCATCAAGACCTTATCGAACATTGTTGGTATTGGTCAATGTATGATGCACTGCTCCCTTAACGACTATTGCTACAGTCTTAACTTTTATCCCCATGTGGGTGTCTGTGAGCTGAATAGTGCCACGCATGCGTCACATCCGGGAGACTACGTTCCGTCTGATAATGGCAGCTTTCTGTGGTATATCTTACGGCCCGCCAAGACTTGTGATGACTCGTTCTGTACAGGGGACCAAGTGTGTCTTCTAGAAAGAGATGGAGTCACTCGACAGTGCAAAGGTGAGTGTGTTGTCATGGTGAATATGCAGTCGAGAGGGGCGGTTATATTTACTACATATGCTGTTGTCTTTCAGTCTGTGCAAGTCCTC
The DNA here is from genome assembly GCA_023349425.1 of Anthopleura sola. Lineage (NCBI taxonomy): Eukaryota > Metazoa > Cnidaria > Anthozoa > Actiniaria > Actiniidae > Anthopleura > Anthopleura sola. The sequence continues at coordinate 298,147 of JALHLI010000049.1, forward strand.
TAGGGATGGAAGATGGTTCGATACCAGACTCTGCTTTGTCCGCCTCCTCTTCCTACTACAACTCCCAGAATCCTAGTTATCAAGCAAAGTTTGGTCGTTTGAATAGCTTAAGGAACCCCCCTTGCTGGGCTTCAAAATATCCTAGTGCAGGGCAATATTTACAAGTAGATTTGGGTCAAGTCAAGATTGTAACAAAAATCGCAACACAAGGAAGAAGAGGCGATCAAATCAAATATGTGACGAAATACACAATCAAATGGAGCATGGATGGACAGATATGGGAGGACCATAAAGAGAATGACGTTGTCAAGGTAACACAAGAAAATGTTTGTGATTATATATATATATATATATATACAACATCAGCTGCAATCACTAATTCATTTCTCTATACTTTCTATACTTTGACCAGGTGTTTAACGGAAACTTTGACCAACATTCAGTCGTGACCAACAGTTTCCAACAGAAAATAATGTCTCGACACTTCCGACTGGTCGTGCAGGAGTGGATTGGTTTTATTACCGTAAGAATGGAGCTGTATGGATGTTCACTTCAATAAAAGTCGAACAATTACGCGGTTGCTGCCTACTATTGAACTTTAGCAACCGTCATGATTTTGATTGATTTGTTGTCTTATTACTTTTGCACAGGAATCTATTATTTTCACTTAGTTTACGACGGGTAAAAAAGCGTAGTATACGTTTTCGGTGTTGGTGGTGTTGTCGTTTGATTCATCAATTGTCTTGAGCTTGTGGTGAAGTGTTACTGTTAATGTCGTTACTGTAACAAAGATTAGTATGTTTGCACCCAGCAAGATGGCCTCTGTATCGTCGAAGCAGTTTATTCATTTTTTGAATCTATAAATTCCGATCCTAGTGATAAGATTCATGATTTATCACCTCCAAAGCATGAAACGTCATATGAGTTAAGAAGAAAGCGCAAATTTAACATTTAGCATTTATACCGATATGGAGGGCTCGAAATTTATTGATTTTTGCCATGTGCAGCTGTCACTGAGAAATAGAAACAGAATCACCAACATGGGATTTCCCCAAGGTTCATCACTAGGACCAGGATTTAGGTCACTGAGAATAGGAAATAGAATCTCCAACATGGAATTTCCCCAAGGTTCATCACTAGGACCAGGATTTAGGTCACTGGAAATGGGAAATAGAATCTCCAACATGGGATTTCCCCAAGGTTCATCACTAGGACCAGGATTTAGGTCACTGGAAATGGGAAATAGAATCTCCACTGAACATGGGATTTCCCCAAGGTTCATCACTAGGACCGGGATTTAGGTCACTGGAAATGAGAAATAGAATCACCAACATATACTTCCTACCACAGAAGGGAACATACATGATTTCTATTCCCACAGTCTTTCAAATAAAAACTGATTGAGAATTAATCCAAATATTTTTTGTTCATCATCTAAAGGCTGAGTGAGTTGCTTGGAAGTGGCAGGCCAGGTGAAGCTGACATCGTTATGTTGCTGTAAAAACAATGTTTTTGATCGAGAAACTCTTGGAAATTCAGTTCTAAATAACTGCCGGTTTTATTTGTTTTGTTGCTTCATATTTACAGTAGTTTGTATTTCTCACAAATCAGAAAAATACCACTAACTTCACAAACTTACGTAACCCAAATAACCCAATGTTCTCTCGAGTTTTCTAAACTTTCAAGGGGCACTTGGATAAAAATCGATGAAAATTGAGAATGAATTGAAACTTGTCTGATTAAACTTGTCTATATGGCCCCAATAGTAGCCAGGCAACATATTATCTTCACAGTCAAAAGTGACGGATAAAAATTATCCAATTATTTATAACATCTACATCGTGACCAAATGACGTCATACATACTACCCTATTGTTCTTTTAGCTTTTAAACCAAAATTTCTCAACTGCAAGTGGCTCCCAGGCTACAGTTTTCGCCAATCTGGTTTTCATAATCGTAATTGAGTCATATTATCCTCAAATACATGAAATATTCGGATTTCAAAAAATGAGGCGTTTTCATCCAAGTGCGGCCCTTTCAGCAGTGAAGTACGAACCAGACATGCCATAAATGGAGGACACGTGGTTTGTTGTTGCTTAGCAACCTAACAGATGTCCTGCGGACAAGCGGACAAGCGGACATGCATTCATGTTTATTAAGGTAACGAGGGGAAGATCTGATACATCACCGTTTGGAATTGAAAGATGACGACGAACGAATCTTGGAAGGTAATCGTTCACACCTCTCTGTGTAGTGTTTATCTGTAGTGTTAGCAGGGTGTTTATTAGAATATCAGTAACTATATATAGAGGTCGTTTTGTGTTTTTGTTTTCTTTATACTATCTTATTATCATGTGCCGTCCGAAGTTTGAATCCTGTTTTATTGACTTACATGACTTCGATGAGTCCTGATCGAGATTAATTGTTTCAGGGAATAAATGCTTCGTTTCCGCATTATGAAGAAGATTTTAAGAAATTTGAATTTGAAATATTCGTCGACTCCATTACTTGTTACTACATCCATTATGTGAACTGAAAATCCGAAAAGTGTGGTAATGTTTTTGATTTAATTGCGCAAATTCAGTGTTCGAGTCGGTTCTATTGCAAAGTCATTTTTTAGATAATACAGCTAGAGATGATGCTGTAGAAAGAGAGACAAAAGCGAAAGCAATTATTCCTTGGTTTTCGCTCGTTCTGTTTATTTCAGTACTTGTTGAAAGTTTTCATTCCCAAATTAATATGCGTAGTTTTCTTCATTTCACCATTATTATTTCGAAAACATTTACCTTGGACTCTGTAGATCAATCTCGAAATACGATGCATTATCTACAGCAACTGAATGAATTATTGAACACAAATATGAATTAAAATGAGGTCATTATAGATTCAATTTCTTAGGATGGTCACCGATATCTTGTTGTCGTTCAATAGAATAGTTTATGAAACCAACCACCATCACAATTACAACATTTGACAAGCGCTAACCACTTAAAACATTCCTTTTATTGAACTTGAATTTGAAGGGTTTTTGATGACAATTAATTGGTATATTGAAAGATCTCGGGCTGATGATGAGCCTTAATATATATTTTTGACGTTTTGACTTAATGGTGATCACGTTACTAATTTAGATGGTTTTCGTTTGTTTTTCTTTTGAAAATGCGGAGGCGAGTTTGAATGCGTGAAACATCGACTTATACATAAAATAGACTTCACTTCAAGGCCTTCAAAAATGTCATCTTTCCGTATTTAGTTTTTTCTGGGATGTAAACTCGCGTCCGTGGACTTCAGCGTAAATGTAAGGCAGTCTTATATATCGCCTGACCTCTTGAAATCACTTAGTGATATTTTTATTCATTCTTTTGAAGGTTTCCTAGTGATTCTTTCGTCATTTTCTAAATGAATGTTATCTACTTTCATTAATAATTTATTTGGTTTTTCTTCTGTTCACAATTTAGCATATTTTTACCATTATCTAGCGGTAACGCTGCACATTATATTTTTTTAAATTTCCTTTTCAGATATCATGAAGCAAGTGACAAGGAACCAATTCGCATCTTGTATTTTGTCAGTCTTGATTTTTTGGCAGGGTATTCAGGTGCATGCGCAGTTCCAGCCTCCGTACGACATACCAGCGCATGCGCAGTTTGATTCTTTCAATACTACTTTTAATTGGGTGCTGAAGAGACACGTCATCAAGACCTTATCGAACATTGTTGGTATTGGTCAATGTATGATGCACTGCTCCCTTAACGACTATTGCTACAGTCTTAACTTTTATCCCCATGTGGGTGTCTGTGAGCTGAATAGTGCCACGCATGCGTCACATCCGGGAGACTACGTTCCGTCTGATAATGGCAGCTTTCTGTTGTATATCTTACGGCCCGCCAAGATCTGTGATGACTCGTTCTGCACAGGGGACCAAGTGTGTCTTCTAGAAAGAGATGGAGTCACTCGACAGTGCAAAGGTGAGTCTGCATGGCTTCCTAGTATATGTGTTTGTTTGGCGTCTGGTGGTTAGATCTGAAGAAGGTATTTAGTGTTCTTTTTGTCTTTTTTTAAGTATTTTAGTCATTGTTCTATTCGTCACATTCTTTAGTATTTTTCGTCATTGTTAGTCGTCCCTCAGGAGTTCGTACTGCTTTATATACGCCCCATATGTTAATCTTTAGAGCTAATCTTTAGTTAGTTGGTGCTTGTCGTTAATTCAATTCATCCCGTCATACACAAATTCTTTACCTAACAAGTAAAAGTATTGAAGAAGCCAGTTCACAGTTTAAGAATCGTTATCAGTGCTCATGTGATTTTATCCCGAATTTCTTGCCTCCTTTTGTTTAAACCTTTTGTTTTTAATTGAACATTGAAGTTTGAGTGTATAAGTTAGGGAAAAGGTACCTTCCTCACTAGGAAGGTGACCATGTTTCCACAGACTCCTAAGATGCACGTACGTGACGTCATGCAAAGCAGCACAATTTGAGAGAACAAAACAAAAGAATTTCAATCTCCAGAGAAAAGTGGAAACCGTGTTGTTTTGTCCTCCAAATTGACTGCATTCCGACGTGCTACAAGGGGTCTATGGACAACTACAACTGTTACCATCTGTGAAAATTCCCTGAAGACTAACGTCAAATTCTTGTTCTTCAGATTGCTCGAACGCGCTAGGAATGGAAGACCGAAGCATCCGAGACTCGGCCATCATATCGTCGTCAACATACGGATTAGGAACAAATCCTTCAGGGGGGAAATATGCTCGATTGCATAACAGAGCGAGTGAAGGGCATGCGTGTTGCTGGGCTCCAGCATATCTCAGGGCAGGGCAGTATCTACAAGTAGATTTGGGTCAAGTCAAGATTGTAACAAAAATCGCAACACAAGGAAGAGACGGCGATCAACACAAATATGTAACGAAATACACGATCAAATGGAGCATGGATGGACAGATATGGGAGGACCATAAAGAGAATGACGTTGTCAAGGTAAGAAACGAGTCTTAATTCAAGTAATGTTGGCGTCCTTGTGGACACGCGTGAAAAATGTCTGCGCAAGCTCGAGCTCTAAGTCCGTATGCAAATTAGTCAAAACACTTTAATTTATTGTAAAAATATGCAAAATTGACTTTCACACTTGCCTAAAAAATAGTCTTTACAAAATGCCAAAACTTAAAGTCAGTTCTTGAAACTTAAGGCTAATTCTTTGATATTGTCTTTATCAATACACTATATTGGTCTCACAAAAGTATACCCACGAAATGTTTTGTATACTCGGAGAAAACAAGGATTTATTTTCTCACTAAAACTCATGCACGCATGCGCAAACGTTTTTTCTCTAGTGTCGTCCTTGTGTTGTTTAGTTGTATGATGCCGGCAACACGTCCTTACAGCTTGGACGTGTCATTTCTTTGTAGTATCTGAACATGCCCTAACAAAGAACATTTGGATTGCCTGCTTTATTTATCTTTTCCCAATAGACCACGTGCCATTCTCTTGATAGTAAGATTCTTTGTTTGAGTTGTATCCATATTCATGTGTCTTCTCATGTACAACCGTTAAACAAAGAAATGATACTCTAGGGAATGACACATGGTCTCGAGTATAACCAGCTGAGTTGACCTTCACAACAAACTCAAAGTCAGCCAATCAGAATTGAGGATTCAACATCGTATTTTGATTAGCATTTCCCATTATTCTGCCAAGAGAATTAATGAAATACGAGTTCTTCCTTCTCAAATTAATCGTAAACGCTAGTTGAACTCATGGCAGAATTTTATTTCAATCAACAAGAAAAGTCTACATTGTATACTCGGAAAATGCTTGAAAAATGCTAACCAAAAATAGTGACCCATAATTCCTTTCGGGGAAGGCGATCAACTCAGCTGAAAGATTCTTTGGTTGAGATGTATCCATATTCATGTGTTTTCTCATGCACAACCGTTAAACAAAAAAATGATACTCTAGAGAATGACATGTTCTGAAGTGGGAAAACATTACGCCCGAGGTAAAGACGTCTATTGAACTTTTCTTTTCAGATATTTGACGGAAACGTCGACAATTTATCTGTAGTAAAGAACAGTTTTCGAAACCAAATCATGACAAGATACATTCGACTAGTAGTACAGTATTGGTATGGTTATATTGAGCTGCGTATGGAGCTGTACGGATGTACGCTTTAAACAAGAAACTTTTCGTATGGAGTTCTGTTACCTCAATAGACCCCATGCAGCACGTCGGAATGCAGCTCGATTTGGGGGACAAGACAAAAGGTTCCTTTCTCAGGAGATTGAAATTCTTATATTTTGTCTTCCAAAATGAGCTGCTCTGACGTCACGTGAAAGGGGTCTTTTTATGATTCATTTCTGGAGCCCTTGCTCCAACACCCTTACCTTATTGGTAGGGGTTCCCAGGCAACCCAGTAACTTCTGCCTTACGTACAAGTGACGTACTTGAAGCATGTGCATGACAAACGAATAAACACTTAAAACGGTTTGTATTTACACTGGCACCCCAGTATTGAAGAAATGAATAAAACTTTATAATTACTGATTATCAGTCTTAGATAAGATTGACACCAGGAACAGGAAACATCGAACCGCGGAGCAGGAGGGGCTTGGCCGGGGACTGTATCCCTCTCCCCCCTCCCCCTCCCCCCCCCCCCACACACACACAAACACTTCTTGCTAATACCCACTAAATCTCAGCCCCTCCTCCCCCAACCCCCATCCTTTTTAGGGTGTTCCGCTGTCCTTGAGCAATGACCCCCGGGCAGAATGACATACTATTCTTTTCATATTTGTAGATATTTGTTTGTCGGTCTCTTGAACTATAGGCATAGAAATTATATGAAAACAGAACCAAGGAATATATCAGTAAAGGAATCTAATAGTCAAGGAATCTAACAGTCAAGGAATCTAACAGTCAAGGAAACTAACAGTCAAGGAATCTAACAGTCAAGGAATCTAACAGTCAAGGAATCTAACAGTCGAGGAATCTAACCAGCCAAGAATATGGCAGAAGGTAAATGTACTATACTATAAGACACTACATCGTTAAACAAACGCAATACTTTGATTTTTTATTGGTGAAATTGATATTTGTCTTACTATTTACATCGTAAACGTGGTGCTTTTAATTTATTCATGGTTCTGACTCCCCTTAGTTACCGTTGCTATGTCCCACTTTCCCCCTCTCACGACCATGATCCTTAGCGTTTAAACAATTGATTATTTTGATTTGACGTCATAATGAAATTTACTGTCTCTGAAAATGAAATAAAATCGCCTCGTAATCCTTGTAGTACTCTTTAAGACAGATACTGTGTTGTTGTTTGTGGGACACGATTTTCATTCCACTGTGAAAACCACTGCATCAGTGATTGGTTATAATAAATAAATGAATAAATGAATAAATAAATATATAGATATGCATGCATATAAGGGGAAATTACTCGGCCTTAATATTAACGTAATGCATTATGGGGTAGCTCAGGGTACCCTATACCTTGTTTGATACACAAGGTGCATTGTGGTCTAGCTCAGGTGCCTATAAAACCATAAGGCATGATGAACAAAAGGTGTCTGTACCCAAGCTAGACCACAATGCACCATCATGTTTTTCATGTTTAGCCTATAATAATGTGCGCAGTCCCAGAGCGCACCGCGTATCTGGATTGTGTAAACACGCTTATGGATTTATGAATTCATACAACAAAGGCAACTCAGTCTGTGCTGGTGATTGAACTCGAGGTGCCCGGAACATGCGTGAATAAGCTAAGCGGAAACTTGGTGCGCTAGAGGGCTAAATATCTTGTAAAAAGGTGAAAGAAAAACACTTGTTGAAGAGCACTATAAACTACATGCACTGCAAACTTTGAAACTTGGTTGTATTGAAGACACTTCAATTGGTAACTGAGGATGATTCTTTAGCAATTGGAAATGTTCTTGTAGCAACAGAAAGAGTTACCTTAGCAACCAGAGTCGGTATATTTAGGCGGTCAGTAGCCTGTGGGAAAAGCAAAAAGAAATTATCTTAGTAGAATAACAACGTATAGACCCCTTGCACTAATTCGCAACCAGGGGGTGAAAACAAATGAACAGTCTTCTCTTGAGGAATGAAGTCTTTGGTGATGTTAATATTTGTCATTGTTTTGAGGTCTATTACAAACTAGATTTGAGTACTTACAGAAATGATACTGCAATAATAATGGCCAGCGGGGACACAGCGTTCCTTGCGACAGCTACAGGAGAGAAAATGACAATGTTAACTCGATGGGAGAACACAAGATAGCACAATATTATATGACGTCAACCTCGTCATATTGGAGTTATTTTTTCAATTTTTTTAAACCCTGAAACAACCTCAGTCTTGGCTGATCAAAGTCAGGGCACGGCTTAATCACAGATCGAAAAGGAATTTAGCTTGTTATGTTTTGGGAAGGGACCGGAGGAAAACTGGAGAACCTGGAAAAAAACCCTTGAATCAAGGGAGAGACCCAACACACTCTACACACGGGTGATATTGAGGTGAGTTCACAACACTCTTGATTCATTTGTAACTTTTTTATTCTTTATAACTGTTTGCTTCAACTGATTCACTAGCGTACGTACCGCTTGAGTCACAGTGTCTTTCTCCACATTTAGATTCTTCACACTTGATTTCTCTGGCTACTGGTATCCCTGAACACGAAGAACTGATCTCGTTGCAGGTTCTGTTCTGCCAGATCTGGCCTGGGGTACCAGTACAGCAGCGAGATACACAGAACGTTTCATCTGTCACCCACACGGTAATGTTGAGTCCTGCATGGAAATGGAAATACTCCTTTTTTATTCTGGCACTTGAGCTCAATTTGGAGGACAAAACAAAATAATTTCAATCTCCTGAGAATTGGAAGCCTATTGTTCTGTCCTTCAAACTGAGCTGCATTCTAACGTGCTGCAAGGGATCTATTCCATTCCCTTAATATTTCCTCCTTAAACCCATCCCATCTATCCATCCATCCATCCATCCATCCATCCATCCATCCATCCATCCATCCATCCATCCATCCATCCATCCATCCATCCATCCATCCATCCATCCATCCATCCATCCATCCATCCATCCATACATCCATCCATCCCATCCATCCATCCCATCCATCCCATCCATCCCATCCATCCCATCCATCAATCCATCCATCCATCCATCCATCCCATCCATCCATCCATCCATCCCATCCATCCATCCATCCATCCATCCATCCATCCATCCATCCATCCATCCCATCCCATCCCATCCCATCCCATCCCATCCCATCCATCCATCCATCCCATCCATCCATCCATCCATCCATCCATTCCATCCATCCATCCATCCATCCATCCCATCAATCCATCCATCCCATCAATCCATCCATCCATCCATCCATCCATCCCATCCCATCCCATCCCATCCCATCCCATCCCATCCCATCCCATCCCATCCCATCCCATCCCATCCCATCCCATCCCATCCCATCCCATCCCATCCCATCCCATCCCATCCCATCCCATCCCATCCCATCCCATCCCATCCATCCATCCATCCCATCCATCCATCCATCCATCCCATCCCATCCATCCATCCATCCATCCATCCATCCATCCATCCATCCCATCCATCCATCCATTTTATTCCGTCCCATACAATAACATTATTCAGTATTCTTATCCAATCTCATTCATCCAGTCCCATTTCATCTATATATCCATTCATCTCATCTCATCCCCTCCCATCCATTCATAAAACAATATAACAGTTTGATTTACGTACCTTCGGCAGTTTCTTCGACAGTGAAGGAGTTCTTGTCCACAGGGAGCCCAGCAAACGTCCCAGAAGACACAGCCTGCCCGAGTACAACCGCGGGGTCCTGGAGACTAGATGAATTCTTTGGCCCAAAGACCAGCACATAAGCAGCGATGATGCTACCTTGGGTGAAGGTCAGGTTTGCCATTTTCTGGAAAGTTGGATCATTGGAAAAGCTTGCTTTGTTCTAAAGATAAGCATATGTAGATTTAGAAAAATACAAAACAACTGTTTGCTTATTACAAACCACGTGTCATCTATGTTTAACTGTTGCACATGAGAAGATATGGATACAACTCGGACAAAGAATCTTATTCTCAAGAGAATGACACTTGATCTGAAATGGGAAAATGTTATGTCTGTGTGGTTTGTACTCGCCAGCTTTGAGATGGATGGGTGGGACATGGAATGGATGGGTGGGATATGGGATGGATGGATGGGATATGGAATGGATGGGTGGGATATTAAATGGATGGGTGGGATATGGGATGGATGGATGGGATATGTAATGTATGGGTGGGATATGGGATGGGTGGGATATGGAATGTATGGGTGGGATATGGAATGTATGGGTGGGATATGGAATGTATGGGTGGGATATGGGATGGATGGGTGGGATATGGGATGGATGGGTGGGATATGGAATGTATGGGTGGGATATGGAATGTATGGGGGGGATATGGAATGTATGGGTGGGATATGGAATGTATGGGTGGGATATGGAATGTATGGGTGGGATATGGAATGTATGGGTGGGATATGGAATGTATGGGTGGGATATGGAATGTATGGGTGGGATATGGAATGGATGGGTGGGATATGGAATGGATGGGTGGGATATGGGATGGGTGGGATATGGAATGTATGGGTGGGATATGGAATGTATGGGTGGGATATGGGATGGATGGGTGGGATATGGGATGGATGGGTGGGATATGGGATGGGTGGGATATGGAATGTATGGATGGGATATGTAATGTATGGGTGGGATATGGAATGGATGGGTAGGATATGGAATGGATGGGTGGGATATGGGATGGGTGGGATATGGGATGGGTGGGATATGGGATGGATGGGTGGGATATGGGATGGATGGGTGGGATATGGGATGGGTGGGATATGGAATGTATGGATGGGATATGGAATGGATGGGTGGGATATGGGATGGATGGGTGGGATATGGGATGGGTGGGTGGGATATGGGATGGGTGGGATATGGGATGGATGGATGGGAATATGAAAGGAGAGATAAATAGATTGGTAGTTTGATGGGATAGGATGACAGGGATAGGATGTTTAAACAAATGAAGCATTTCTTGAATGGTTTCTGGTTTTTTGAACCTACTCCTCTGATATACTCACCGCATTTTCCACTTTGTACTTCAGGTTGTTGTATTGTGCACTTGTTTTGTCTGCAAGCTCGGGAACGTACGATTCGCTTGTGAACTTCATAGAAACGGAGAATTTTCTCACTGGAATTAAATGTAACATCCGTCTTAGAGAAGAGTAATTACTGGCTGGAATATTTGAACAAGCGGATGTAGAAAAAAGCTAGTACTCCATCAATAAACAAATAGATAACAAAGACAAGGAAGGGGGAAAAAGAAAAGCAACTTTTTTCACACAAGTAAAAACGAGGAAAGAAGCTGTGAAAAAGCATAACCAACAAACGAATACGTTACCAAGGAAACTATGGGTAAACAAACAAGATAAAAAACAAGAAAAGTTGGATCCATAAAGGGTAATGAGCCAGTTATCCAGCTCTACCCGGGCAGCCAAGCAGCAAGTAACCAGACAAGCAGGAAAGGAAAGCAAGCACAAATACATGAAAAGAGTAAGTACAAACAAATGTTTATCTACCTGGACATTTTTTAGTGTTACAGTTCTGTGTTTCTCTGTCATTACCAACACAATTCGACCCGTTGTTCTGGGGAGGAGGGTTGGTGCAGGTTCTTGTTCTGGACTGGGTGCCATTGTCACATGACTTGCTGCAGGCAGACCAAGCCGACCAAGAGTTCCAGTTGCCATTGACTACAAATGATAGAAGTTGTACAATTAGTGACGAACATCCAAAACAAGGAGGAAATAGTGTTTAATACTTACTATTTTACATAACTGTTGTACGAGAATAAGAGAATATTTCAAATAAATACCTGGACCAGCTTGTGTGGATGATGATGGGGAAGAACTCTGAGTTGACGATGGTTGGATCATCGTGGATGGTTGTGAAGAAGAAGAAGAAGAAGAAGAAGAAGAAGAAGAAGAAGAAGAAGAGGTCATCGAGTGTACCATGGCACTTGTAGAGGACGATGACTGAGCTGGTGTTGAGCTAGAAGCTGCTACAGCCTGTGTAGTCATGGCTGGGGTAGATGCGGAGTTCGCAGCTGATAGTGTTTGTGAAGAAGTCATGGAAGATGATGAGTTGACGGAGGGCGAGGCAGCGATGATCGTAGAATTGTTACCGAAGGCTGTGAAGAATAATATGAATAACAATCATTATCGTCATCACCATCATCACCATCATCACCATCATCACCATCATCACCATCATCACCATCATCACCATCATCACCATCATCACCATCATCACCATCATCACCATCATCACCATCATCACCATCATCACCATCATCACCATCATCACCATCATCACCATCATCACCATCATCACCATCATCACCATCATCACCATCATCACCATCATCACCATCATCACCATCATCACCATCATCACCATCATCACCATCATCACCATCATCACCATCATCACCATCATCACCATCATCACCATCATCACCATCATCACCATCATCACCATCATCACCATCATCACCATCATCGCTCACCATCATCATCATCACCATCATCACCATCATCAACACAACATCATAATCTACCATGATCAACTGGAATGCGCAAACCGTTATTTTCCTCCGCATCACAATGAGCTTAAAATGATGATAATTCAAGTGGTGTTTTGATCTGCATCAGCAACACCTGCTTACAGCAACTACCCACACTATGACTACCTGTCGTAATTCTGTATCATGTAACTTTGTAACTTTGAAGTTTATTCGACTGTAAATGTAGTTTTCGACTTTTCAATCCTATATCTCGTTAAATCATTATTTTTGCGATGCCTTAGATAATATTTACTACATTCAAACTCCCGGGAGAGGAATCGAAGACTCAATTTAATCTAATCTGTTCTGAAATCATATTTAGGTGTACGAACTATGATACATTTTACATCCAACCGTTTTGCTGGCAGTCTATTTGAACAATTTTTTCAATCCATGCTTAAGAAAAAAATTATTTCAAATTTGGAATCAATTTTCCAAGTAGTAAAAGATCCTCAAAAGCATTACCAAAATTGAATATAAGTTATGAAAAAAACAAGACTGTTCAAGACAAATATGGACACTGAGTATCTCTATGAAACGAACGTCGGTTTGAGTGCCCTAATGTCGGCACCTGCTTCAGTACTAGTGTCAATATCGACCCCGAGAACTTTAATAATCGTTAAAACTGAATAAGATTGTAATAACTATCCAATTCAGTGACATAAATATGGGAGAAATTGAATTTCGTAACTGAAGGGAATTCTCATTTCAAGACTGGATAAAGTGAAAAGAAGAATCAAGAATACTCAACTGAGTGCTATTAAAAGAGGACAAAAACAATGTTTACAACAATTAGACACGTACACTCTTAATGATTTTCACAGTCATTTTTCGTTCATTCTTTAAGAAAAAATTTCAATTCTTGTCTTGTCTCAGTCGGCTTACTTCGTTAAGAGGAATATTAATTCCAGTAAATTTTTGTAAGTACTTAAGATGGCAGCTCTCTTCAACTAGTATAAATTACATTTAAATATACGCCAACGTTTCGAAATAACCTTAGTAGGGAATTTTTTCATATTCGTCAAAATTGTTTTTGGTAATCATCTTGGAATTCAAAGCACAACAAACAGCCTGCTGCCTTTAATTGTAAATAGAAAACAAGATTGTTCGAGGACTTTTGTTGTGCTAATTTTACTTGAAATGACTCGATTCAACGTGAGAAAAGTAACACAAGGTGTATTAATAATAAATAATAAGAAAGAAGAAGCTTAAGTTTGTTTCTTAGCAACCAGAATATCAAATTTATAAGATTACTTCGCATCTAGAATGAAGTATGAAGCAAAAATACACGAAAAAGTTTAAGCGGGAAAAAAGAAAAACCTTATGTACAAAGATATTCTTTACACTATAGAAATATTAATCTAATGTATTCAAGTGTTTTGACATCTTGAGATTCATTCTTAAAGCTTTAAAAACCCCTGAAAGTACTTGTTATAAAGCTGCTATGTTCTCTATCCGTAGTTTGGGCCGATAAAACTAGAATATTGTCAAGCACTGAGTGCCTCCTATGGCGTTTAGTCATGTACGTACCACTAAACGAGGCCGTGCTGATATCAAGCGAGCGCCCCGGCCACACAATCCGCCTTAAATTTCGCAGATTCTTCTAGAATAAAATAGTAACAGTTATAATAAAATAAATAGAAAATAAACATTACTTTATTTCATTCAGTGTGCAATAACCATTTCCTAAACGAAAAAAGCTGTTAAAATCGCCGGAAATCTTTACGACTGAGTCCGCCATCATTCTGACAAGTCCAAGAAAACCTCTAGTTTTCTAGTCAAATTGCTAAAGAAAATGAAAATTTTTAATCTCTTTTTTCGTAAAATTATGCCTTTAACGTTGCATCTTGTGTCATATTTAAACTAACGATGTATTTTTGATTAGATAATTTAAGAAACTTTGAAGTCTGTTTGTGATTACCGGCACGAAAATGACGGATTTAAAATATTGAAATTATGTTCTCGAAGTGTCATCGGACCAAACCACAAAAATTCTTTTTTAACGAATTTTTTTGCACAACTGAAAAACTTCGTTTTATCGGTTGTGGTGTCTATAATTCCTTCCTCATTCTCAAACGAGAAAAAGTTTAGCACGAGAAACGTTGGAATTCTGTTTGTGCAGTTAGAAATCCGATTGATAAACACCAAAAATAGAACTGTAGTTCACAAGAAGTTATCCGTTTTAAGAATTACAGAAATGTTGGATTGTTTTTTGTGTAGTTAAAATCGTTGACAAACAAAAATAAAAGTAATAATAAGTTCTTCGTTTTAAGAATTTCATTTGACGAATTGATCAAGCTAATCCATGGTAACCATGAATGTGATAGCGCAGAATTGTCTTGTTATACTACTATAATAGTGCTGAAAGCAGGAAGCAGAAAGCTCGACTCACCTATTGATGCCTGGTAGACTAACAGGACACTGACAACCAGAAGGACAGCCATTTTTCCTTGTTTCCTTGAGGAGTTTCGTTCAAGCTGTTTGTTGTTTGCGGTTAGAGTTCAAAATAACCAGGACTGCTATCGAGTTTTAGCTAATGTAATATATCTCTATATAATAAGTTGCTATGACAACAAAAGTAACAACAAAATAATGTTGACATGCATATCACCATGGTAACTAATAGTTAAATACTATGAAACCAGATGGAGTGAAAGAAACGACGAGATAGAAAATGAAAGAAATTTGAACTAATGAAAGAATTCACGAGGGGACGAAATATTCGCTTTTTGAGATAAAAAGGCCTTTCATTTTCATCAGAGTATTCTCCGGTGGGGCGCTAAAGTTCATTATGTCTCAAAACTCACATGAACAGGTGGATGCTGTGAACTCCAAATGTGAGAGGAACTGAGAATCAAAACAAAATATCTCAGGCACAAAACATTTTATTCCGTTTCATACAAGTCAACCAACCAAACGTGATCCGTCCTGGGGTTTACATTGTTCGTGTTTTGATGTGTTTCAGTTATCGCGAATATATGAAAATATATACAGAATACTTTAGCTTCTTTGTGGCTTACTGAATCTTTAATAAGGTGGGCTTACCAACGGGAAACAATGAATTGCTTTCACACAAAATCTCGTAGAGTGATCGGGAAACCTATGTTGTTCAGTCGTATAACTAAGGAAAAATATTTGCAATTTGATTTTGAAGCATTAAAAAGTCTGTTGTCGAAAACCTTGCAGCTGGAGAAGTTAATAAGATTGTTGCGTAGGGTACTATCATATTCTCTTTGTAGAGCGGTTTTCTATTCTCCTGCTTCATCTGCAAATGCTTTTCCAATTGTTTTGTCCGTGCTGTGGCGACAGCGTTCTCCATAGTCAATTCAAAGCCATAAAATTGTTGAAAATTTTCTGAATTGTAAATAAATATATGTTTCAAAAGGCGTGAAAGGGAAATTGGCTCATTCAAAATAATAATAAATAATAATTATATTGATTCATGTCGTACACATGAAATTCATTTTTAAAAAAGTGCTAAAAATAGACTAACGTGTGGTTGCTATGATAATTTCTTTCCTTGTTTGGACCTTGAGCACAGCAAGAACAAGGAATATAAAAAGGCTAACAATTGCTAGTTTTTGTGCTGTTTCGTTCACCAGGAGTAATGTTTTGGAGTTTTTTTTTCTTTCGTTATTTCAAGGGAAATTTCCGTTTCACGATTTATCTTTCGTAGCGGCAGTTTCGACTGGCTGGCTAACTTTAATAGTCAGATCTTCAATTATCTAAAGCATCTCACAAAAACTCCTTCCAGATGTCACTTTTCGATAAAAACACAGTGTATTCAGTTTCATGATGGCTTGGTCTTTAAGACCCCTTCTAAGTATCTAACAGTTTGTCAACCAGTGTTCTAAATATCTTATTATCATAATACAATAATAATAAAAACCGTACAAAGTAACTGGATCCAAATTAGTGTAAAGTCACTTAGGCAATGATGTATTTCCTTGTTAGTTGTTCCTGAGGCAAAAATAAGTCAAATCTTAAAATGAGCTGAAATTTTGCACAATTAACTCTAGAAGTAATAAATGTTTAAAATCATCAAACCAAATTTAGAACCCGATCTCGTAAAGGAAGTCGACTGTACCAAATGAAATGATTCAGAATATCTGTGTAATTGTGTCTTGTAAGTTTTG